>JAODAL010027025.1:0-55686 GCA_025379985.1 Phyllomedusa bahiana | reverse complement strand
TCTAGCGTGCTTTATTTTGATTGCAGTTTATACAAATATGTGTGTAATGCTTTGTTTTGTCAGAATTGCTGGAACATGAAGGGAATTGATCCAGAACTCTGCGTCTGACTCAGTTTCTAATCGGCCGATATATGTTCCTCCGATCGTAATTTGGAATACCGGGGCAAACGGGTGAACCCCCCAATGTTGGTAAACGTCCCCCAACACTACCATGCTTTTAGCTGTGGACATTAGAATATAGGTAGATTAGAGAATCTCAGCTCTTATTTAGTTAGACAGAGGCTTTTAAAGTAGCATCTAGCGCTGTCCAGGAACGGGTGGTGGTGGGGGGGGGGACGTTCGGACAGACAGGCTTTGGAAAGGAGGGTACATATTATGCAGCCCAGACTCTGCTTTGAACCTGCATCGAAATGGCATTGTTTTACTATTTACTTTTGTGCGTCCCAGTTTTTTTAGAAATAGCCACGTTGTACGCCAATTTTGATACAGAGATTTTCTAGTAACTGTTCTCGTTTGTCATTGCTGCAAAAAACGCAATTTCTCATACATGTAACTTTTAAATAGCTGTATTGCACGTGGTGCGGCCCAGTTTTTCTCAATGAGCCACCTTGTACTTAAATTTGGATACAGAAATTTTGTAGTAACTGTTGGTGTATTTCATTGGTGCAAAAACCACCTTTTGTTATCCGTATAACTTTTAAATAGCTGTATTGCACGTGGTGCGGCCCAGTTTTTTGCAAAGAGCCACCTTGTACTTAAATTTGGATACAGAAATTTTGTAGTAACTGTTGGTGCATTTCATTGGTGCAAAAGCCACCTTTTGTTAGCCGTATAACTTTTAAATAGCTGTATTGCATGTGGTGCGGCCCCAGTTCTTTTCAAATAGCCACGTTGTACGGCAATTTTGATAGAAAAATTTTCTAGTAACTGTTCTCGTTTGTCATTGCTGCAAAAAACGCAATTTCTCATCCGTGTAACTTTTGAATAGTTTTATTGCACTCGGTGAATCTCAGTTTGGCGCAGATAGCGCACTTGTATGATAGTTTGTTGAAAACTATCAATTCCTAGTCCTATTGGGCAGTTGTAAAACCCTGGGACTGAAGGAAGAACACTGTTGATTTGGTCTTACGGTTCTTCCACCAGACTGCATTTCACAGGTATTCGATAGAAACAATTCTGTTTCTAATCCTAGTTAGCTGTTGGAAATTAGAGGGATTTAAGAATATCTGTGATCTGCCGTCTTTGCAGTACAGTTTCTCAATACGAGACTGTGAAAAACTTTTCTATACCTTTTCAATTTTTATCTTTCTGAACATGGAGCGAACTACAAGTGGTAAGCGAGCAAAGAGGGGTGTAGGACATGGAGGTAGAGGTACGAGAGAAGGTGCTCATTCCAGTGCTGGGGACAACACCAAACCAGCGCATTGTCAGTTGCAGGACCGTCAGGCCTGTCATCGCTGGGTCGGTGCCCTGTGAATCTCAGTAACGAACAGCATCGCCAATCTGTTCTTCAGTGGTTAATGCAACCTGCATCCAGCAGTCTTACCTCCTCGTCCTCTCAGTCACGGTCACAAATGTCATCATCATCGTCAGCATCCGTCCAACATGAAGAGAAGGCAGCCCAAATGTCAACTCATGTACCCACCACTGTGGATAATCCATTTTCTGAAGAACTCTTTTTAATCTGTGGGTCATGCGGGTTTTGGGGTCATGCTGCGGTCCAGGACAGGCATAGTCAATGTCCAGTTCAACTAAAATGGTGGTTCAAAGACTCCTTTTTCCGGCACTTTTTAATCTGTGGGTCAGACAGGTTTAAGGGTCATGCTGCGGTACAGGACAGTTATAGTCAAAGTCCTGTTCAATTAAAATGGTGGTTCAAAGACTGCTTTTTCTGGCACTTTTTAATCTGTGGGTCAAGTAGATTTAAGGGTCATGCTGTGGTCCAGGACAGGCATATTCAATGTCCAGTTCAACTAAAATGGTGGTTCAAAGACTCCTTTTTCCAGCACTTTGTAATCTGTGGGTCAGACAGGTTTAAGGGTCATGCTGCGGTCCAGGACAGGTATAGTCAATGTCCAGTTAAACTAAAATGATGTTTCAAATAATAATGCCTTCTGGCACTTTTTAATTTGTGTGTCATGCAGGTTTAAAGGGGTTTTGCCACGATGTAATGATGACGTGGGATCCTCCAAAATGGGTATTTAATCACTTTTCTAAATATATGTGATTACAAAAAGTGAAGCCTGTGAGAACTACAGCATTTCTCAATCACCCTTAGTTACCTGAAAGCTTCCACTAGACACAACCGAGGAGCTGACAGGCCACGCTTGCGTGAAACACTTCTTATCTGATGACAGGGAAAATGAATGAGCTTTAAGGGGCTGGGTAGAAATGTGCAGTCTATGAGGCTGTGTCTGTGTCTGCTGTGTCTGCACTGTTGCAATGTCATTATTTTATTTACGTTTTGAGACGCTTCCTTATTCCTCACTCCTTGCTCACCCCCTCCCTCTCAGCCCTGCAGCTTTCATGAATCAGCATGATTTGTTGACATTCTCCCTGTGCTGATAAGGAGGTAAGTAACTTGCGTCCTGGCAAATCCCCTTTAAGGGTCATGCTGTGGTACAGGACAGGGATAGTGAATAGTCTGTCAGTTTTTTTCTGTGACTCTTGCTGCCTAATTGTCTTTCCTAAGATGTAGCACGTATCCAGTTTACTGTTGTGGATGTTAATTCCAGCTTCTCCACCCCTGTTTGGGTGTAAGAATGAAGGTGTTGTTCCTCTCCCATAGACTTTAATGGTCATCGACAAAAATCCGTTATCGACTATCGGCTATCGTCATGATAATTGCCGATATCGACTATCGACTCGATAACGATAGTTGACACAATCGCTCATCACTAGTGACTACCTCTTGAAGCTCATCAAGAGAATGACAAGAGTGTGCAAAGCAGTAATCAAAGCAAAAGGTGGCAACTTTGAAGAACCTAGAATATAAGACATATTTTCAGTTGTTTCACACTTTTTTGTAAAGTATATAATTCCTGTCATGGTTCACGCCGCGGTTCCCTGCCTTGGGCCGTCGGCATGTCGTGCCTTCCTGTGCTTGCCTGTCCTGTCCTGTGGCTTCCTGGGGTCCTGTTATTGCACTGTGCCTCCTAGGGTGTGCGCGCGGCAGCTTCCTGTCTATTTATTAGGTTCCTGTTCTATGCACCTTCCTCTTCACCTCTGACCTCTGGCTTTAAGAGAAAGTCCTTGCCCTTACTCTGGGTCAGTTCATTGCAGTCTGTTGCAGTCTCTTGCTGTGTCCAGCTGCTTCCCATCTTGAGTTCCTGCCAGCATCTCCGGTCTGCTGTTGGAGTTTTTAACCCCTGAGTTGCTGGTCCAGTTGCTGCTTCCCTTCTGAGCTCCTGGCCATCTGTCTGTCTACTGTGTCTGCTGTATCCTGCCGTGTTCCTGTCCTGTATGTGCTCTCCTATTCCTGATGTATCCTGCCGTGTTCCCTGGTCTGTACCTGCTGTGTTACCCATCCAGTTCCTGCTGTATCCTGTGGTGCTATGTGTATGTTATCCCTCCTGTATCCTGCTGCACATGTACCTGTGTTCCTGTATACCATTATCTGTATTCCTGTACTGCACCTCGGCTGTCACCGCAGGTAGCCACGTCAGGGGTAGCGACCTGGGGGTCCCCGCAGCAAAGTCCATCCCGCTTTGTGCCGGGCTCTGGCGAAGACCAGGGGCCCCTTAGACTCCGCTCCCTGGCGTGGTCCTCCAGCTACCACCTCGCTTGCGGTGATCACAGAGGATCCACACCCAGATGTCAGCGGTCGGCGCTTCAGCGTATGTTTGTCATCGTCCGACCGTTACGTTACAATTCCACATGTGTTAATTCATAGTTTTGATGCCTTCAGTGTGAATCTACAATTTTTATAGTCATGAAAATACAGAAAACTGTTGGAATGAGAAGATGTGTCCAAACATTTTGGTCTGTACTGTATATTTTAGTGATAATACAGAATTTGCGATTAACAACAGAGTGAATACTTCCACTCAAATGTTGCTGTTCTTCTGTAACTATGAGTTTAACCCTCGTTCCTCATTTTGTCATGTTAAAGAGTCTGCCAGCCATACAGCCGAACTTATCAACAAACGACTGTGCACAGTCTGGGTTCAGATTCCTCAGAATCTAGTCAAAGCTCAATACCACCAAAAGTGCTTTGTCAAGAAAAAACTTTGTCGGGCCTGATTATGTTTTGGGGTATAAAAGTTGGTTATTTTCGAAGACCTCCACCTGAAGGTTCCTTCAGTGAATTTTTCTACATATAGTATCACTGAATTAATCCAATCTCTTTCAGGTTACAATTTTCCAGCACCTTTCATAAACACAATGTACTTCACAAGTCTCTGTTGAAAAAAAAAATTTGTTCCTTGTGTGCTACCTACGTCTAGTTGTTTTCCAGAGTGAGTTGGAATATGAGGTGGACAACATTTTAGATTCACGTCTGATCAAGAACTCTGTCTAGTATCTTGTTCATTGGAAGGGTTATGGTCCTGAGAAGCAGACATGGGTCTCTGACAAGAACCTCCATGCTCTGCATCTCATCAAATTGTACCAAGCCTGGTGTGCCTGTTGAGGATCCAGAGACCCTTCATAAAAGGGGGGATTCTGTTATGGCTGTGCCTCTGTGCGGGCTTTTGCATGTAGTTTACAGCAGAGACCGCGCTTTTTGCCATGATGCTGGATCTGAATTAAATGTTTCCTATGCACTAGTCTGAACACTGCCTTATGTCAGTACTTGCTGACAGGTTCTCCACCACACCTGTCTATATATTAATAGATAGACCCGCATTAGCTTCATAGCTTTTTCATATAATATTTATTCATTTAATCTGTGCTTAATACAAAATTCTTTACACACTTTTTACCTTCTCATAAAAAGTATTTAGATAGTAGCATAGCAGATACAGTCATAGGTAAAATACATTCCAAGGTTTATGCCATATGGTAGCGAGGAGAAGCCCGGACAACCGGCTGCACCACACACAGGGCAACGATTCAAGAGAAAACCACGCCCCCTTTGTAAAGCATGCGTGCTAATATTATCTACTCCGTTTATACTCATATTAACTCTTTCAATACTCATTTATTAATTTAAAAAGACTTTAAAATTAAGATCCTCATTGAGTCCCTTAGGGCTGTTTGAGTCAAGCGTAACTAGCCAATACACCTCTCTTTTAAGTAATTTTTCTTTAACGCGTTTCAAATAACTCCCTTGTACATTCTCCAAAATGCAAACTGCCGCAAACTTATACAAACTGCTGCTTTCCTCTCCGTATTTGCATGCCACAGGTTTATAACACACATGGGTTTCCTCTAGTATCCTTCTTCATCACTTGTCCATATATAAATACATAGACCCGTATTAGCTTCATAGCTTTTTCATATAATATTTATTTATTTAATCTGTGCTTAATACAAAATTCTTTCACACTTCTTTCCTTCTCATAAAAAGTATTTAGATAATAGCGTAGCAGATACAGTCATAGGTAAAATACCTTACATTACATGGTTTATGTGTCTGCTGGTCTTGTGCTTAGCTGCAGACAATCTGGACTTAGTGGTGATAGACAGGTTCCTTTGCCACTCAGTTCCCGGGATTCCTGTTCTGTGTCTCGTGTTGTCTGGATGTGATCAGAGGGCCGGTCCAATTACACTCTGGGCTGGGACTTTCACATCCCTTAAAAAGATCACTTTTGGTTTAGAACCTAGTCTGTGATAGTCTCTTGTGGATTTAGCTGGCACTCTTTTCTGTCTTCTTTGTTTGCTATACTGACCTTTTTGCCCGCCGACCGCTTAAGGTGGGATCAGCAAGTAGGCAGGGACAGCCTTGGGGGCATAGCACTAGGGCTCACTGTCTGTCCGTCCCTGACAAAATTCCTTTGTTTTAAAAAAGGTAAAAATAGAAAAAAGAAAAAAATATGTAATATATATACAAAGGATGCATGTCACTACCAACATCAAGCCAACCCTTGGGAAAATATGCACAAACAAAAAAGAAACGGAAAAAAGAATGTGCTGCAAAAAAATGCAGTCACAAACAGTGCAGCATCTTCAACAGGAAAGATATAACTTAAAGTTTGATAAAACCAAAAAATGAAAAAATATGCAAGATAAATAAAATAGCTCTACAGCTACAAACACTTTTTAGACAGAGTCACTGGATAATGTGTGATATTAAAGAGAAGAAAAAGACATTAGAGGTGTGCTATGTCACTGCCTCCGGGTATGGTTAGTGTGTTTTTGCCTTCCTCTCTTTGGTTAAAGAAACTACCATCACATGTGTTATACTTAGTGATGATCGAACAGTAAGATGTTCAAGTTCGAGACGATCTTCGAACATAAAGGTGTTCGATTCGAGGTTCAAATCAAACTCGAACCCCATTAAAGTCAATGGGAGAAGATATTCAGGTTAATTTTTATACCTATACAGATGAGGAGAAACTGGAATTGACATCCATAACAGTAAACTGGATAAGTGTAACAACTTAATGAAGAAAATTTGGTTCTAAGAGTGACAGAAAAAAATTGAGAGGCTAAAATACTTCATTCCTTTCAATGGCTAACTGAAAAGATGAGGACAGCTTTTAAGCAGGGGCAAAGCTATAGGAGGTTCAGAGGTAGCAGCTGCTACAGGGCACTGCATGCTGAGGGGGCCCAAAAGCTCCTTTGAAACATAAGAAGACACCGGTGTTTTATACAATTACTGAACCCCCAAAACTGCAAAAATGAACTTTTCTCCACTCAGAATAATTTTCACCAACCAACGACTATTTAGAATATATTTCTTTGTATAGGAAAATTGGAGATGGTGTGTTATAAAATTATTTCAACCCCAATACTGCAAAAACGGAACGTTTGGGCACTGATTATATGAGTATGACGTATATGAGAGTTAGGCGTTTATGTGAGCCTGAAAATGTCGCCAAATAACGGCTTCTGGGTATGGGAAAGATGCAGCCAGCAATACCAAACTCCCTAACTATTGCTGTCTATGGAGAGGAACTATGAGCAGTCTGTACAGTAGAGAGAGTGAGCTGGAAATGGTGTTCACAAGGCAATACAGTGAAATATATATATAACATGGTCATGTGATTTTAGCAGCCCTATATCTCAGCCATGACATTTTTGACACTTTTCTGTGCTCTGCACTGATTGGATGGCCACCAAAAGTGCAGAAAAGTGATTGGATGGCCACCAAAAGTGCAAAGAGCAGCTAAAAATGAAACTGTCCTGTTGAACGCCACGTCGAACTCGAACATTTCCTCGAATGAACATTAGAATGTTCGGTTCGAGTTCTAAAACATCGACATGTTCAACTCAAACTTAACTTTTCACAAATGGTTCAATCAACACTAGATATACTGATTGTGCTATTTTATATGTGATGGTAGTATCTACAAACAAAGGTAGGAAGGCAAAAACACACTAACCGTACCAGGAGGCAGCATCATGCCACACTGAAATATGGAGATGTGTCTTTGTTCTTCTATTCACGCATTATCTGGTCACTTTGTCTGTGAATAAGGATGCAAGTCCAAAGGGTGTTGATCGCTGTGGTTTGTAGCTGTTCAGCTATTTTATTTTATCTTGTATTTTTTCTTTTCCGGTTTTTACATGCTTTATTAAAAGTTAAGTTTTATCTTCTCTATTACAGGGGCTGGACTGTTTGTGACTGCATTTTTTGCAGCACATTCTTTTTAAACTTTTCTTTTTTTGTTTGCACACTGTGCTGGTTGTGATTGCCCTCCCAGAGAGAGGCCAAGCAGCTGCCAATCAGGATCTGAATCCACGCCCCTTTGTCACATGACTGATATCTAAGCACACTCCAAAGAGGAGCCTGTAATGGTAGTCCACTTCCTGCAGTCCATCTTGGTATCTTTGTAAGGATGGAAATACTGCAGAAAATCCACAGCAGAATAATGTAATAGCAAAGTGAATAAGACTTAGGAAACCTCATTTATATGTGGCGGAAAAAATACACCAAAAGTCTGCACATAATTGTATGGCAGATTTGAAATAAACAGCATTTCAATTAATTAAACCACAAATCTGATGAAGATATTCCCCATTGAATCTAATGGGAAAGACAATATTTACAACAAAACACACGTGTTGTGGATTGTGGATTACCTGCATTTCCACAAAATCCGCTAGTACAAGATAAAGAAAAAAAAAATTTGATTAAAATAAAAAAAACAAAACCTGTACTTACCTCCCTTAGTACCATGCATCTCTAGCTCCTGGTGTTTTCCTCCAGCAATGATGTCACATACACATGTGGCCAAAATTTTTGGTACCTGTTATAAATAAAGAAAAATCCACAATGGTCACTGAAATAACTTGAAACTGACAGCGTCATCTGGCAATGTCCTCTCGTTTGATCTCCAAGGAGAGGACATTGCCAGAAGACGCTGTCTGAGGAAGGAGGAGTTACCTCCGAAACGTCACGGTTTGGCGTATGGCAGTCCTCGTGGTGACTGCAGCTTACTCAGCTCCGCATTGCTTTCTCTAGTCTACGTTATGGAGGACTTTCCTAAAGAAAAGCTAAGTACTGTACTATACATGTAAAGATTGCAGAAATTGCCATAAACGTGTCACAGGTTTTTATTGCATTTGCTATATTTGTCAATTTATGCCCTGAAATGTTATGGGCTATGGAAATTGAATTGAACAAGTAACATAGAAGAAATTTGTATCAGTGGACTGTTGTCTGTATTTGTTGCAAGTGAATTTAAGGGGATATAGGAGAAGATCCCATTTCAGTCCTTATCTGTGAACGGTTAAATTTTTGAATTGATTGGTCCTACGCAGGGTCGGACTGGCCCACCGGAGCACAGGAGAATTCTCCGGTGGGCCCCCAGAATACGCAGGTGACAGCGTGGGCCCCACACAGGACAGGGGCCCGCGCTGTCTATGTGAATAAAAAGCTGCCGGCAGTGCTTTTACAAGGGACGGGGGACTTGTTGGTGGAGAGAGGGGCCCGTGTTGGGAACAGACTAGCTGCTCTGTCTGCGGGCGGGACTGTTTGAACCCGTGAGACCCACACCCGGGGCCACACTGGTGTATTGAGCAGCTCCAGATTAAGCCCCGCCCCCGGTGGCGGGGCTTCACAGGTTCAAACAGTCCCGCCCGCAGACAGAGCAGCTAGTCCGTTCCCAGCACGGGCCCCTCTCTCCACCAACAAGTCCCCTTTCCCTTGTTAAAGCACTGCCGGCAGCTTTTTATTAAATATTTAAAGCGCGGACCCCCTCCCTTCTACAGCAGCCCCCCAGGCAGATATAGATATATATGGGCCCCTCAGTTAGGCAGGTGTATATATTTGTGTGTATATATATATATATATATATATATATATCTGCCTGAGAGGCCTATATATATCCATATCGGCCTGAGGGGCCCATATATATCCATATCTCCCTGAGGGCCCCCACAACCGTTACTATCTAAGGAAGGGAGGGGGTAGGGGCCTATATATATATATATATATATATATATACCCCTCAGTAAGGCAGGCAGGTGTGTGTAAATATATATATACATGGGCCCATCAGGCAAATATAGATATATGTGGGCCCCTCAGGCAGATATAGATATATATGGGCCCCTCAGGCATATATATCTATATCTGCCAGAGGGGCCCATATATATATATATATATATATATATATATATATATATATATATATATATATATATATATGTCACATACTGAAGCTGTGCACATCTAAAATATATTCTGAAAAACGTAAGCATAGGTGCACACTAAAAAGGCAATAGCATATATCTAACAAATATCAGTGGCACACTAAAGACTAAATAAAACCTCAAGGTATATGAAAAACCTGGGACTCTTAGTTTACAGTATTTGATCAAAGATTGTATTAAGCTCACCTCCCAAAACGTCAAGGGGATCCCAGAGCAGGTGAGTCCCTACACTAAATATACTTCCTCACTAGGCGTCAATCCAGACTGCAATTTCAGGGAATGGTAGGAACCACCAACTGGGTCATCCTGCACTGGTTAAAAAGAGGCAGCTGTGTGCAGCAAGCCAATGAGATTACCAATCTCAAATGAACTACAAAAAATATACTGAAGCTGTGCACATCTAAAATATATTCTGAAAAACGTAAGCATAGGTGCACACTAAAAAGGCAATAGCATATATCTAACAAATATCAGTGGCACACTAAAGACTAAATAAAACCTCAAGGTATATGAAAAACCTGGGACTCTTAGTTTACAGTATTTGATCAAAGATTGTATTAAGCTCACCTCCCAAAACGTCAAGGGGATCCCAGAGCAGGTGAGTCCCTACACTAAATATACTTCCTCACTAGGCGTCAATCCAGACTGCAATTTCAGGGAATGGTAGGAACCACCAACTGGGTCATCCTGCACTGGTTAAAAAGAGGCAGCTGTGTGCAGCAAGCCAATGAGATTACCAATCTCAAATGAACTACAAAACATACTGAAGCTGTGCACATCTAAAATATATTCTGAAAAACGTAAGCATAGGTGCACACTAAAAAGGCAATAGCATATATATACCTGCCCGAGGGGCCCATATGTACCTGCCTGAGGGGAAAATATATATATACACCTTCCTGAGGGGCCCATATACATACCTGCCTGAGGAGCCCATATATGTACCTGTCTAACTGAGGGGACCTATAGAGATTCCTATCTCAGGGGACCTATACATCTACCTGAGGGGACTTATATACCTATTGCTGGAAAAGTGAGGATTCTAAGATATTTGTGTCCAAATCAGCAGGGACAAGTGTTTGTCGGGAGAACTCATCATGGTGGTATGGACCAGATGAAGAAGAAAAGGGAAAGTCAACGACACATCGGAAAAACGTCACTTGTGAATCACTAAATGTACCTGAACTGTAATCACTTATATGTGTGCAAAGTGTAATGGTTTATATTCAGTAATGGTGTAGTGGTATTATTCAGTCACTATGTGGTGGTGATATGTGGTCATGGGGTGGTGGTATTATTCAGGCACTATGTGGTCGTGATATGTGGTCATGGGGTGATGGTATTATTCAGGCACTATGTGGTGGTGATATGTGGTCATGTGGGTGTATTATTCAGTCGCTATGTGGTGGTGATATTTGTTCATAGTGTGGTGATATTATACAGTCACTATGTGGTGTGGATCTGTGGTCATAATGTTGTGGTATTATTCAGTCACTATGTGGTCATGATGTAGTGTTATTGAGTCACTATGTGGTGGTGATATGTGCTCATGGTGTTGTATTATTATTGAGTCACTATGTGGTGCTGATATGTGTTCATGGTGTTGTGATATTATACAGTCACTATGTGGGGGTGATATGTGGTGTTGTTTTATTATTCAGTCACTATGTGGTGGTGATATGTGGTGTTGTGGTATTCAGTCACTATGTGGTGGTAATATGTGGTCATGGTGTGGCGATATTAATCAGTCACTATGTGGTGGTGATATCTGTTCATGGCGTTGTGGTATTATTCAGTCACTATGTGGTGATGATATGCGGTCATATTGTGGTGGTATTATTCAGTCACTATGTAGTGGTGATATGTGGTCATGATGTGGCAGTATTTGGTCTTAATTATTGGTATTTTTATCCTTGGGATTCTGGTTTTATGTAGCGGTGTTATTTGGTAACTGTAGGACCATTATTTAGTGGTTTTATACTCAGTACTTTGTGTTATAGCTTTTGATATATTTTTATATGAAATGTATCATTCGGGGTCTGGGAGGGACGTATATCCTTAGACCTTTTATGTTCACCACCGGTGTCCTGCTGCAATTAGGTGAGGGAGACTCAGAATCCCCCAGCGCTCCATCTTGATTACAGATTAGTGTGATGATGTCATCACATAGGCCTGTATACGTTGAAGCGAGACTGTGCGCCGCAGGCGGGACACCGTACAGATGGTGGCGACAGCGAGGCAAAGCGGACCCCTAAAATAAACTCCTCTGGTGGGCCCTAGGCACCCCAGTCCGACACTGGTCCTACGTATATATAAATTATACTGAAGTGACCTTCTATGAATCTTGATCTAAATCCTAATGAATATCTGTGAAAGGAGCTGGAATATGCAGTCTGGAGAAGTAACCCTTAAAACTGGAGACAGCTGTAGCAGTTTGCTCACGAAGAGTGGGCCAAATATCTGTGGATAGGTGCAGTCTCACTGAGAATTACAGTAATCGTTTGTTTTCAGTGACTGCCTCAGATGGTTGTGCAACAAAATATTCAGTTAAGGGTACCATAATTTTTGTCCTGGTCAGTTTCCTTAGCTTGCTTTTTATTTTTTCTTGGTTGAACCACTATTCAAAAGCAATGCCTGATTTTTATTAATTGATTTTCAGTAAAATTATTGTTACTTTTGTCAGTTTCTAGTGATTTCAGTTACCATTGTGTGGTTTTCTTTGGTTAAAATAAGGTACCAATAATTTTGTCCATGTGTGTATTTTGTGTATTTTTTCTGTACAGGAAAGACCGATTGCAGTGGGAGTGCTGGGGGTGGTGAATATAGTGTTGTTGTTGTTTTTTTTTTTTTTTTTTTTTTTTTTCAAATATGTTTAAAAGAAACTCTGCAAGCAAATCTGCATGATTTGGTGCAGGTTTTCCTATGAAAAAATCTCAACATTGCTTATGAAATTCTTCCCCGCAATTCCTCCCAGTGTGAGCCTAGTAGAGACAGTCTTTGAATGACTGCGACATGTGCTGTTACAATAGTGTAAAATATTAGTTTAAAAAAAAAAACAGACAAAAGGTGACATAATTAAAATATCTAACATGTCTAGCAAGGTGTGCCAAACAAGTTAGTGTGCGCCACTGTGATAAGTTTTATCCTAAGTTTATGACAGCATCAGTACAGACCTCATTCTTTGAGCTTATTTAGAGCTCTGAATGACATTACCATGAAATTAAAATTAAGAAGCCAGTCCTAGGATGGGCCCTTTATATAAAAGAAAAGTTACCTGTTATGTATTCATGCAATCTTTCTTATGTATTTCTGTTTAGTCGCAACAGCTCCATCTAGGGGCTGTTTGGGCACACGGTTAGCTAACATGTAATTCTTAGTATGTTCCATGAAGGCTACCTTAACCCTGTCAACTGACTTTGCTTAAATCATGGTGCTCTTCTCCAGGACCATGCTAGTGGAAGAATCTGAACATCCTCTCCCATCTACAGTAGCATCGCTGGTATGTTCAAATTAGATTATACAATGATACATATTATTGTTCTATGTCCCTATCTGTTGTTTACAGTTTATGTTTAGACCTATCCTTGTTGCAGACAGCGTAGTCCATGTATATATGTCTGCACACTCTTCATTTCTGCACTGTAGCCTATTTATACATAATATCTGTATTACATTGTACATTATTGTGTGTTTACATGCTGTTATAACACAGTAAGTATATGTGTTTCTGTTCCCCAGTTTTACACTATCCCTTGCAATGAAGCTGAAGTTCGGACATCACTCCTTTGTCAATGCACACACATAGGAAGGACAGAATATGACCCATTTGCTCAAATGTCAATTTATTATGTTATATTATGTATTCAATGTATATATACGATGTGTGTGTGTATATATATATATATATATATATAACATTTATGTTTTTAGAAATCAAGTTTACATAATATTGCATAGCCAATTGCCTGACTTGTTATTTTATTACATAGTTTTTACTAGTTTAAACCAGTGTTTAGTTGCTTATTCTTAATTTCAATGTCCAGCTTTGTGTTCTCTATCTGAAGATAGAGGTGCTCCACCTGAAGATACTGAATCCATTCTTCTGCAGTTAAAGCACATTTCCGAGCTTCTACTTGTAATTCCCAGATATGATCACACACAAGTTCTATAAAACAGGAATATCAGATGTGTCAGTGTAATATACATTCAGGCTTCTTTCTGAAGCAGAATTTTCATTAAATGAGTTTGACAGTCCAGACATTTTCAGCTGAATTTTAAAGTGATTGTACACCTTCAAATATTCAAAGATTTTTTTTTTTATTATCTGATTCAAAATTTTGGGCTGATCTTTTTCCTAAATTAATTTTTGTATCTAGTCGGAGCCCTAAATCCCCTGTATAGAAATAGATTTCAAAGGCTACATATTAGGTGGCTGCAGTTGTTTATTGAGAAAGCTAGCAGATTACTGCATGCTGTACACAATAACAACACAGTATGCAGTAAACTCTTAAAGGGGTTGTATCATTTCATTAAAGGGCCTTCAGAATAAGGGGACAGTGAAAACAAGCAACTTTGCAATTGGATATCATTAGCAAAGCTGTCTTGTTTTCACAGTATTCCTTACCTTAGTTTTCTGTAAACAAACTTCTCCAGTGCTGGACGGATAGTCGGATGCCACCTCCTTGCATTTCATTAGCTGAGGGCTCTAATAATTTACATTCTGTTTGCCCCGCCCCCCTCCCCCGCATTCACGGAGCTTGCATTCCTGCCTCTCACTCAGAATTAGGGGCCGACAACAATTTCACTCGATACAGCTAGCTGCCTCCTCATTGACACTGCATCTGTCTCTATAATCAGAAAACGGCAGAATTGTGCCACTGTTCCTTAATGCTCCTGCTTTTAAGGGGCCGACACAAATTTCACTCTATACAGTTAGCTGCTCCTCATTGACACTGCAGCTACTGCTACAATCAGAAAACAGCAGAATTGTGCGTCGGTGCCTTATGTGAACATGAAGGGAGACGGATCTGTGCTCTGGATGGATTCAACTGTAGCAAACCTCCAGCTGTGAGAGATTAGTGCTGAGTTCATAGAAGGCTGTCTAGACTGAATGCAAGCCTGTGGTATGTAAACAGCTCTTACAAAATAAGACTACATAGGGAGAGGACAGTGATATGTGGAGAGAGGGGGGACACACTGGAGCCAGCATGAACTGTGAAGGGGGGATGATGTCATCCCTCTTCAGTTAAGAAACAACCAGCTGGGAGGGGAAGAAACGCCGCTGGATTTCAGGAAGTGAGAGCATCAAGCTTCAAGAGAACAGCCCAAATGAAGAAGCGATACATCCCCTTTAAGCTGCCTCTGGTGGCAACTGCAGGCAGCCAGATGTTATGCTTGACATCTTTATCTATGCAGATGATAACTTAAACTGTTATTAAACATATTTGAAAAAAATAACAGCAAATAATAGTGGCCCTAAAATGAGGTGATGAAAGGTGAAATTTTTTACTTTAATTACTGAAAGTAAAATGATCATATATCTACAGTATAGAGAGTAAATATACATCAAAGTGGTATAGTTTTTGCTTTCAGTTGTTTAAGTGCCAGTATATGAGTGGTTTTCTGTATCATATTCTGTGCCCTCTTGCTGTGGCTACTAGTGTACATGATGTAACATGTAGGTGTGTTAATGTACAGAATATGTCATGTCTGATTATTACATATAGATTTTTTTTCTATGAGAAAATGGCAAATGAGAAGTGGTGCTCAGATCCATAAATTCTCGGCAAAAGCTTAAGTTGTTAGAAACATTCACAAATCAACCCGTGGGGTCAATGGATATTGATGCAATGGAAAGAGAGTTAATATTCATTCTGTGCAAGAGATAATTAGTGTTAACAACAGTATAAGGCAGTGGTCCTCAGCCAGGCTTTTCCAAAAATGTACAGTATTTATGGCAAACTCTTTTCAAAGCGACAGGAGAGCTGAGGAGAGCCCCTTACCCCCGGACTTGAGGCAAGCCTAGAGTGTACAGTATTGGTGGGAACTGGATCGTAGGTCCAGACCACAGATTCGAGAGGGATGCTAATATTTAGAGATGGGCGAATCGATTCTAACGAAGTGGAATTCGTTTAGAATTTCAGGAAAACTTCGGTTCGGAACGAAGTCGAACTTTGGGGTACTTCGGGTGAACGAAGTGTGCTTTTGATTGATAAAATGGCTGCGAGCACATGGCGCTACATGGGGCAAAGCACTCTGGGAGGAAGAAGGGCATAGCCTGCATGACATGTGCTGTGATGAAGCCAATCAGAGACCGGCGGGATTCTGTGAAGTCACCGAACTATATAAGACCGAGCGCGCCGCTGGGAGCTCACACTCCTCTCACTGTACTGACAGGGAAGGTGCTGCTGCGGGTGATAGCGCTTTCTGAAGAACTGATTTTTACACAGCGATTTTTGTGGGGTATTGGATCTGAAATCCAGTGTGCGTCCACTGCAGCTGCATATACATTCAATATCCAAGTGGGATCTAAGCCAGTTCCTGTTGTATTCATTTAAAGAAACAGCGTTTTACAATAAAAATTTACCACTTCATTTTTGGCTGCTCAATTCTATTGCGCAATTTTACATCGGGGTTAATTAAGCGTTGTTTTGTGGTTGATGGACAAAAATAAACCGTCTTTTTCACGCCAAATATATATATTTTTTTTGGTAGCCTAATTCACAAGCAACGGTTAATTACAATTTTATCTCTTGTTGTGTGGCGTAGAAAATACGCCATTGTAACACGCTACAAAGCTACTAGTTGTGGTTGGCTCAATTTATTGCGCAATTACTCCAGGGGTTAATTAAGCGTTGTTTTGCTGGTGTGCGGGCCAAAAAAAAACCGTCTTTTTCAACGCCAAATTATATATATTTTTTTTGGTAGCCTAATTCACAAGCAAAGGTTAATTACAATTTTATCTCTTGTTGTGGGGCGTAGAAAATACACCATTGTAACACGCTACAAAGCTACTAGTTTGTGGTGGCTCATTCTATTGCGCAATTTACATCCAGGGGTTAATTAAGCGTTGTTTTGCTGGTGTGCTGACAAAAATAAACCGGCTTTTTCAACGCCAAATATATATATTTTTTTTGGTAGCCAAAATTCACAAGCAAAGGTTAATTACAATTTATCTCTTGTTGTGTGGCGTAGAAATACGCCATTGTAACACGCTAAAAAAGCTACTAGTTTGTGGTGGCTCAATTCTATTGCGCATTTACATCCGGGGGTTAATTCAGGGTGGTTTGGCTGGTGTGCTGACAAAAATTAAACCGTCTTTTTTCACGCCAAATATTATTTTTTTTTGGTAGCCTAATTCACAAGCAAAGGTTAATTACAATTTTATCTCTTGTTGTGTGGCGTAGAAAATACACCATTGTAACACGCTACAAAGCTACTCGTTTGTGGTGGCTAAATTCTATTGCGCAATTTACATCCAGGTTTTAATTAAGCGTTGTTTTGCTGGTGTGCTGACAAAAATAAACCGTCTTTTTCAACGCCAAATTTATATATATTTTTTTTGGTAGCCTAATTCACAAGCAAATTTTAATTACAATTTTATCTCTTGTTGTGTGGCGTAGAAAATACGCCATTGTAACACGCTACAAAGCTACTAGTTTGTGGTGTCTCAATTCTATTGCGCAATTTACATCCAGGGGTTAATTAAGCGTTGTTTTGCTGGTGTGCTGACAAAAATAAACCGTCTTTTCAACGCCAAATATATATATTTTTTTGGTAGCCTAATTCACAAGCAAAGGTTAATTACAATTTTATCTCTTGTTGTGTGGCGTAGAAAATACACCATTGTAACACGCTACAAAGCTACTAGTTTGTGGTGGCTCAATTATTTTGCGCAATTTAAAACAAGGGGTTAATTGAAGCATTGTTTTGCTGGTGTGCTGACAAAAATAAACCCGTCTTTTTCAACGCCAAAATATTTATTTTTTTTTGGTAGCTAATTCACAAGCAAATTTAAATTTTACAATTTAATCTCTTGTTGTGTGGCGTAAAAAATTTACACCATTGTAAACACGCTACAAAGCTACTATTTTGTGGTGGCTCAATTCTATTGCGCAATTTACCCCCAGGGGTTAATTAAGCGTTGTTTTGCTGCTGTGCTGACAAAAATAAACCGTCTTTTTCAACACCGAAATATATAATTTTTCTTGTAGCATATTTCACAAGCGGAGGTTAATTAAGCCTGTTTGTGCTTTTACATTTAGTAAAACACACAGTGCTTGTAAACGACACATACAAGAAAATTTTTCCTGGCCATTTGTGGAGCGCAATTTTATATCCAAGGGTTACCCAAGTTTGTTACTGGGTTCATTTGGAGTCAAAAACAGGGTGTATATTTATCATTTTACAGATAGCTTCATCAAAACAGTGTCTGTACATTTTAGAACAAACAGTATGTCAGACAGAGAGGTGGCAGGGGTCCGGGCCAACTGCGAGTGGCATGGCACCAAACATTTTCTGAAACGGGCCCAAGGTCGCAGCACAGCAAGGGGACGTCGCAGCAGGGGTCACTGGGTTTGAGGCCACAACTTGCCGCTGTCATTAGGGGCCCGTGTGTTGTTCAGCAACCCAAGGGTTCTTGATTGGTTGACTAGGTCATCTCTTCCTCCAGATGACATCTGAAAACCCCCAGCAAGAGTCGGTGGGAAACTCAGACACAACACTGAGTTGGCATGGCCCGGGAGCGGGGTCAGCGGCCCTCACATGTCCTCAGCCGCCTCTGTCCCTTTCCAGTTCCCTCAGCCAGGGATTACTATGTGGTCTGGGCTCAGCGCCACTATATAGCGAGGATGAAAAATTTGAGGAGGGCAGTCAGCAGCTACTTGGCAGCGAAGAAATTGGGCCAATAACCCCAGCTTCTTGCAGTAGGCGGAAAAAGTATAGAGGTGGAGCGGGGCATGGGAGGTCATGTGGTGAGTGGTCAGCCTGGGGCTTACCAAGACCGGTGATGAGGACAGTAGTGACGATGAAAACACAAATAGATGATGATGTAGCCGACCGCATTTGGGGACCCGGGGGTGAAGCAAGGGCTTCATCATCGTAAGGAGAGAGGGCGTCAGCTTGCGCGTCAGGCAGCGGCGCAGCCAGCAAGTGGGTGTTGGTGGCCGTGAGTCAGCAGGGTTTGGCAGCGGGTGTGAGGTCGGGAGCCAAGCGGCCACGGGGTAGAAAACCCGCTTCGCAGGTCCCAAGACAGAGCGGCACAGGGGCTCAGCGACGGGCAGCGGCGGCAGTAGTCACTCAGTGCGGAGCCGTTGGCGGTATTAAAATCAGCTACTTCGGCGGTGTGGGCAGTTCTTTGCTAAGACACCGGAGGAGCCGAATATGGGTTATATGTATGAATCTGTGGGCAGAAAGTGAAGCGTGGCCAGGGAGCTAACGTTGGCACAAGGGCCCTGCGTCAACACATGCCAGCGTCCCCAAACCCGGTGGCCTGGGAGAAACGTGGCTCAGATGTGGTGGTCCATCCTGCCGTTTGCAGCAGCAGCAGCGGCCAGTGGCACGCATGCCATTTCAGCCAGTCAAGCTCCACCAAACCTTGCAAAAGGCAGCTGTTTCTCTTTGACATCCTCTCCCGGTCCAGATGCCCCTGCTCCTCGCTATCATGGCGCAGCAGTGTTCAGAGAGGCGATTGTAAAGAGACAACAGTATGCGTCCAACCATCCTAAGGTGCAGCAGCTGCCCGTGTCCTGTCCAAGTTGTTGGGTTTCTGCAGTCCCTCCCTTTCCAAATTTTGGGGGACTCTGCACCATTCAGAGAACTAATGCTTGTGCCGGCCCAGATTTGGGGAGTTCCAAGCCGTAATTTCTTTTTCCAAAAAGGCAAGTTACCAGCACTTCATAAATTTGTAGAACAGAAAGTGGGGCGTCCTTGAGCTTATCGGTTTGTTCCAAGGTACACGGGGAGCGCGGACGTTGGAGCTGTAAAATACGGTCAGGGCCAGTAACATGTCCTTTACGGGCCCACTGGGTGAATGTGCTTCCTGCCCAGGCACACCAAACAACTTGGACAGGAGACGCCGCTTTCTCCTCCACGTTGTCAAACTGCTGCTCCTGCGCCAATGTCCGCCCCCTCCTCCTCCACCACCACCACCATCTCAGCCCCACAAGTACTGCTCCATCATACCACAGTTGTAGGGCACAGCGGTGTTCACGCAGTTCTACACCTAGCTTGCCTCGGCGAACGAAAAATCACAGGGGAGGAACTGCTCCGCGTCATGCAGCAAGAAATCGATGTGTGGCTTTCTCCGCGCCAACTGCAAAACGGAACCCTGGTGACGGGACAATGGGGGGAACATGGTGTCCGCGCTGCCGAGGAGGGATGGTCCATGCGCCCTGCATGGCGCACGTGTTCAATCTGGTTGTAAAAAGGTTCCTGAAGTCTTCAAACCCATCTTCAGAACATTCTGAAAAAAGGCCAGGAAACTGTGCATGCACTTTTTCCTTTTGTACAAAGCCAGGAACACCCTCCTCGGTTGCAGCGGCCAGAACGGCCTCCCCCAACACGCTTGATATGCGTGTTTCCACCCGATGGAATTCCAGCCTGCACTGTTGGGCCGACTGTATGAACAGAGAAAGGCCATTAACGATTTTTTGATGATCCAGGCAGACAGAAGTACTCCCCTGTGTAACTTTGATGTCAGCCAGTGGGAGCTCATGGTGACACCTGCCGTTTGTTGAGGCCATTCGAGGAGGCCACGTTATTTGTCAGTCGCCAGGACTACGGGATGAATAACGTCATTCCACTGCTTCATGTCCTGGAACGATGCTGAAAAAATCTGTCTGGGCAGGGGACTGGGGATGTGGCGGGCTACATCTCGTGGCCACATGAGTCCCGGTGGGGACTGAAATTGGAGGAGGAGGAGGAGGAGGACATTGGAGCAGAAGCATTGTCTGGTGAAATGAGTGGATTTTCTACCCCGGTGACAAAGAGGGAGGAGCAGGAGCAGTGGAGGAGGTGGGTGGAGATGAGGAAGGGCGAGGCAGATGACTCCCAAGCACCCTGGCAGTATACAGTGGAAATGGAGGCAGGGGGCCCCTCGGAGTCATTGTGCAGATGTTTCCCCAGCATGCTTATTTGCCTGGCTAGTGGGCAGCCGAATAGTCAGCATCCGGCAGAGGGATGATTCTGGCTCTCCACCCTATTGGACCTCGCTAACCCGGGCCAAAATGGGAGCCTTTTTCCCAGCTTTTTGAGAGGGAAGCAAACTCAAAATATATAGGGAAATCCTCCGTAATCAGTTGGCCGCTGCCTATGTGCGGCATCGTCCCTCCCCTGACAGGTCTGAACCGGGGGGTTCCTCAGCGCTCACGTATACTGCGCGGCTGTGGGGGAAGGTGGGGGGGTAGGAGCAGTACCCGCTCCATCAGCGTAAACCTAAGTTTTGGAGTCACTAATGAGCGCTTCCTTCACCCGCCTAGTGAGGAGGGCAGTCACCAGCAGCAGCAGCAGGACATGGAGCATTCCCTGAACCAACAGGTTGTGGCCTACTTGGACAGCACTCTGCCACCCCAGTTAGAAGATCCGCTGGACTACTGGGCAGCCAAAAAATGGATGTGTGGGGCCCCAATTGCCGAGTTTGCAGTGGAAGAAGCTTCCTGCCCGGCCAGTGTGTGGCTCGAGCGGGTGTTCAGTGCGGCGGGGGGCCATCGTTTACCCAAGGAGAACCCGCTTGTCACGGGAAATGTTGAACGACTGACCTTTGTCAAGATGAATCAGGCGTGGATCGGCCAGGATTTCCACACCCCAATGCTTAGGCGTCAGTCTGGGTTCAAACTTTCCTGCCTCAGCCCTTTTTCTGATGCCGCCACCCGCCCGATGCCACACATCTGCTGTAGTTTCTCCATCTGCCCACCACCGGTTTTTTACCAGGGAACTGGTATTGCCACCCACCTCAACCCCTCTGTCATTGTGCCATCTATGTGCTCATGCTGCTGCTGCTGTTGCTGTTGCCGTGACATCCACACTGTGTCATGTGCCACTCTGCGGCCCCGGTACTGTTTTGCCCCCTCTAGAATGTCATTTTGCCACTCTCTGACCTCATGCTGTTGCTCCTGTCATCACCTCCACTCTCTGTCATTGTGCCATGCCTGAAACCCCATGCTGCTGCCGCCGTGACCTCCGCTCTCAGTCATTGTGCCGCTCTGTGGCCTAATACTATTTTGCCACCTGCAGAATGTCATTGTGCCACTCTCTGACCTCTGCTGCTGCTGTGAAATCCTGTCGTGCCCCCACACTGTGTCATTGTGCCACTGTCTGACCTATGCTGCTGCCGTGGCTGCTGCCGTGCCCTCCACACTGTGGCCTACTCCTGTTTTTGCCACCTCCAGAATTTGTCATTGTGCCACTGTCTGACCTCATGCTGCTGATGTGGCTGCTGCCGTGCCCACCACACTGTGACATTGTGCCACTGTCTGACCTGATGCTGCGGCTGGTGGTCCTGCGTGCCCTCCACACTGTGTCAAATTGTACCACTCTTTGGCCTACTCCTTTTTGGGCCCGCTCCAGAATTTGGGCATAGTGCCACTGCCTGTCCTCAAGCTGCTGCCAAACCCTGACCTCCACACCCGTGTCATTGTGCCACTCTGCGGCCTGGTACTGTTTTGCCACTTCCAGAATGTCATTGTGCCACTGTCTGACCTCATGCTGCTCTGGCTCCCGCCGTCACTCCACCCCTCTGTCAAACCCAATGTTGCCAATGAGCTCTCAGTTTGTTTTTTTCCAGCTTTTGCTGCCATGACTTTATCAGGCTACGTTCCTGCTTCAGTTTTTTGGTCAGTTTTGCCCCCATAAGTGCCCAGGGAATTTTATAGTGAAGCGATTCTAAGAGCGGCGGCAGTCATGTGCGTGTCATACTAAAACACAACATTGTATGAAGACCAAACCAAGCTCCCTCTGCATATTTAAGCATGGCACAACGTTCTACAGCACCCTGCAGGCTCTGGGCAGCCTGGAAATAGCTGTTTTTTAACGTGATTCGTGCCGAAGTAATTCGGACCGAAACGAATTTTGTCGGAAAATTTGGCGAAGTGACCGAACCGAATTTTTGAGAAATTCGCCCATCTCTACTAATATTGTTTAGCTAGCGGCAAGATGGCCAAGGGCTTGATTTTATTTACGTGTTTGTTTCTGTATCCTGTTGCTCATGTGCCTCAATGAAGCTGGCTGAGGCCAGTAAAAAGATTTCTGATGTCGGAATATCAGTGTGCCAATACCGTTCTACCAAGGACGGCAATCCTGCGAGCTGAACTAACCCCTAGGCTGAACCAAGATGATAGCCATAAGTGAGTAAAGCATCAACATAGGCAGTTGTAATAGAATATCTAAAGTATGGCACTGTCATAGGACACATAGGGCCTCATGTATGAAAACTGTCTAGGTCTAAGACTTTCTTTGTTACCCATAGCAACCAAACAAAGCTCACCTTTAATTTTATGTAGTGCTCTGAAAAAAATGAAAGGGGCACTCTGATTAGTTGCTATGGGCAACAAAGAAATTCTTACACCTAGACAGTTTTCATACATAAATCCCATAATTTCTATATTGATAGGAACTTTTATTGATTATCCATTTAATTGGAATTCCAGTTTGTACTTCAAAAGACATAAAACGATCAGTATTGATTGCAGTCTTAAGTGGTTTAATGACCATCTTCAAATTTTGAAGCTTAGCCATCAATGACAGCCATCTTCCCAAAAGAGAACGCTTGGGAAAAAGCTTGTATTCCTGTACTCAATCTACCTTAACAGCATGCTGGGGCAACAAAAACTTACAGCAGATATCTGGAAGATAAGGGATATGACAAAGTTTATCATGTGTTTTTGGCACTTTTTGCATGGTAGGAAACTGATATGAAAATAGGGACGCAGCTAAAAGGAATTGTAACGTACTAGATTTATTAAAAGTATTTACCAACAGAAATATGTACAATATGACTAGCAAGTAGTACCAAATTTATCATACCAGATACACCATTTACCTACATTTACACTTTTTCTTAATGTGTACAGTACATTCAAGCATCTTTAGTTCTGAGTGAACCTGGTGGAAGGACCTAATTATTGGTGTAGGGAACTAGAGACTAGGTTTGGGCTATAAGATGAGTGATATGTGATGCTCCTTAAAGGACTTTTACCATGAAGGAAAATGGGCTGCACAGGTTGCTCACAGCTGTCTGCAAGCTGACCTTATATGAGAATGAGGAGGGTGGCTGTCACAGATTGCCCCTGGCGACCTCGTCCCGTCGGTCGCCGGCGGCATCCGTGCCCCGATCCGGGCGGCGCCCCCGTTCCCACACCTCGGGTCTTGGGTCCGCCTAACGCCGATGCCGTGTCCCCCAGTCCACTTACGCCCAGCCATGCCTCCCTGTCCCCGTTCGTCTCGGTCCCTCGGCGAAAGTGCGCATCGAAGGTCACGTCCATTAAGGGAGTGCGCAGCCGGCAGTATTTGAAATTTAAAGGGCGGACCAGTGCAGCCGGTGGATTGGCTATTGCGAGGCCACTGCTCTCCATATCGTAAGTCGTCCTCTTCGCCTGGCTGCCTTGAGGGATCTTCTAGTTTTGGGGGCACTATGCCTATTTGTGGAAGCGTTCTAGAAAGCCTTGTCTTGCTCTACCGTATGTTCCGAAACCCGTCTTCGCTTCACCGTTGAAGACGGACAACGAACCTTGCCGCCTGCCGGACCTTCTGGCCTACGGTCAACGTCCTTACGATCCAAAGCCGCCTGTCACTGACTTCCTCGCCTGTCACCCGACTTCGAGCCTGATTTTGCCGATTCTGTACCTCGCCTTACCTTGGTCCTGCCACCGCTAAAGGGCAAGCCCAGCCAGTGGTAGTGACCTGGCTGGACTCTCACCGCTGCTAAACAAGTCCCATCCCGCCTTTGCGGGCGGGCTTGTTGATTACAGGGACACTACTTGGATCCCACTCCCTGGTACGTGGGCTACGCCATCGCCTGACGGTGGTCCAGAGGATCACCTCCCATGACGTTACCAGTGGCTACTTTTCGGCTGTCCTACTATTATTCTATGGGAGTTCCAAATATAGCCGAGCACAGTCACTTGACTATACTTGGAACTTACATGAATGTGAAAGACAGCCGCAAGCACCATTTATTCTCATGCACAGTCGTCTTGCAGCTATTTGCGAGGAACCTGTGCAGCGCATATTAATTTGAACTAAAAACCCATTTACAGAAGACCTCTAACATCTCCTGATGTATATTGTGTGTAGGTAACATTACCAATTAACATTAGTCTACTGCCTGCTTAGCAACTAAAACTTACATGAAAGCTGACTTAAATGCTCAAAGATGATTTGTGCCTTAAGAATAGTGTTACTGTCATGATAAGCACCGCGTTCCATGCATTGATCCATAGACGTAGCTGTGCTGCCCTCCTGAGTAGTGATTTGTCGCGATTATTTATCGACAAAATACGAAATCGGCATTTTTTTAGGGGGAAATCGAAATTTTTAGATCATGCGGATAATTAAGGCTCTAAAATCTGTGCATCATCTATTAAGATCCGCCATTTCAGGCGCTTCACTGCTAACTTTTGGCGGCCAGCATCATCTCAAGAGTTAACAGAATTAGAGCAGGGTGAGATGTGTGTGCGACGTCTCATGACTGGAATGTCGTATGGTTGCGATTGGCCTGGAAAAAATCACATGACCTTGTTTTACCATAGAACAGCGTTTCCTGTTCAGCCTCAGTGTCTCAATCAGCGTCTCTTAGGAGTAGGGACGTCGCTCTGCCTGTGGCCAAACAGCTCAGCGAAAATATTCTATTTCTGCACAGAGAAACCTCTACTTTTAGCTGATGATCCTTACAATTTAGTTAGATTAGAGATTGGAAGATTTTTATGTAGTTAGGTTGAGGCAATTTTAAAAGGGAAGCATATTAACGCTGTAAGTCTCACGAGGGACGAGGGGGATGCAGTGGGGGGGGGGAGGGGCACAACCTGCGGGCGAAAACACAGACAAGCTAATATAAAGAACATGGGATAAAGTTCACCAAGAATTAGTGTAGACATTGCACTCAATATTCTTTATTATTAACAGTTTGCTATTGAAATATTTCCTGGATACTTCAGGTGCAGCCTTGAAACTTATATTAGGTTACCATCTATTTTCTTGTAATGCAGGTCTCTGTGTTTAGGGTGCAAAATCCACTTTTATTATCAGCTTATCATTTCAGATAGGTGTTCTTTTTCAATTTTACCCATTCCACCTTATGGTTCATAATATCCACCCCTTGCACTAAATATGAAACAGCAATTTTATAGTCCCACACACTGGTGAAGTGAAAGGTGGCAAAAAATATCCCGTGCTATTATACGAAATAACATAAACAGCTATACGTGTTTTTTGACCTTTGGCGCACTACAGCTCTTGTTCATTGAAGCAGTGCACGTAAATCTTTAAAACAGAAATTTTATAGTCACCACAGGAGAACTTGGAAAGTGCAAAAAAAAATAAATTTTACTTATCACGAACTACATTTCAGATACGTGTTTTTTGACTTTGGAGACTACGCTTTGTTTCATTTACGCAGCTTGCACGTAAATCTCCTGACACCAGCATTTTATAATCACCACAGGTTGAATTGAAAGGCTTGCTCAAAAATACCGTGTATTATACGTAAACACTAACTCAGATACGTGTTTTTGACTTTGGCGCCACTACAGCTTTTGTTCATTGACGCTAGTTGCACAAGGAACATCTTAAAACAGTCAATTTTATAGTCAACACTAGGTGAATTGAAAAGTGTGCTACAAATCTTACATTTTATTATTTCCCGAATAAGTTTTCAACGATAGACCGTGTTTTAATACCTCTTGGCGCACTACAGCTCTTTGTTCATTGACGCCCAGCTTGCACGTAAATCTTATAACAGCAATTATTGATAGTCACCACAGGTGAATTGAAAGGTGCAAAAAATACCGCTGTACTTATACGAAAACATAACAGATAATGGTTTTTTTGACATATTGGACGTAAACAGCTTTGTTCATTGACGCAGCTATGCACGAAAATCTGAAAACAGCAATTTTATAGTCACACACAGGTGAATTGAAAGGTGCAAAAATACCGTTATTATACGAAAAACATAACAGATACGTGGTTTTGGACTTTGGCGCACTACAGCTTTGTTCATGACGCAGCTTGAACCGTAAATCTTTAAATGAGCATTGTATAGTCACCACCAGGTGACTTGAAAGGTACAAAAAAAACATTTCTTATTATCCGAATATATTCAGATACGTGTTTTTTTGACATTGGCGCAATACAGCTTTGTCACATTGAAGCCGCTGCAACGTAATCTGAAAACAGCAATTTTATAGTCAACACCAAAGGTGAATTGAAAGGGTGCAAACAAAAATACCATGTATTATACGAAACATAAACAGATACTGTGTTTTTTGACTTTGGCGCATACAGCTCTGATTCATTGACGACAGCCTGCACGTAAATCTGAGAAAACTAGCATCATATTTATAGTCACCACAGGTGACATTGAAAGGTTGCAAACAATTACCCGTGTATTATACGAAAACATAAAACAGATACGTGTTTTTTGACTTTGGCGAAACTACCAGCTTTGTTAATCTGAGAAGCTTTGCACGTAAACTTTGAAATAACAAGCAATTTTATAGTCACCACAGGTGAAATTGAAAGGTGCAAATTTATAAGTGTAATTTATACGAAAACATACACGATACGTGTTTTCTTGAACTTTGGCGCACTACAGCCTTTGTTCAATGACGCAAGCTTGCACGTAAAAATCTGAATAACAGCAATTTTATAGTCCACACACAGGTGAATTGAAAGGTGCAAAAAAATACAGTGTATTATACGGAAAACATATACAGATACGTGTTTTTTGACCTTTGGCGCTACTACAGCTTTGTTATTGACGCAGATTGCCCGTAAATCTTAAAACAGCAATTTTTATAGTCACACAGGTGATTGAAAAGGTGCACAAAAATACCGTGTATTTACGAAAACATAACTCAGATACGTTTGTTTTTTGACTTTGGTCGCACTTAACAGCTTTGTTCATTGACCTAGTTTGCACGTAATCTGAAACAGCAAAAATTTTATAGTCATCAACAGGTGAATTGAAAGGTGCAAAAAAAACCATGTATTATACGAAAACATAACTGATACGTGTTTTTGAACTTTGGCGCCACTACAGCTTTGTTCATTGACGCAGCTTGCACATAAATCTGGTAAACAGTATTTTATAGTCACACAGGTGGAATCTGAAAGGTGCAAAAAATACCGTTGTATTATACGAAAAACATAACAGATACGTTCTTTTTGACTTGGACGCACTACAGCTTTGTTCATTGACGCAGCTTGATCCGTAATATCTTAAAACACAGAATCTTATAGTCACCAATGGTCGAATTTGAAAGGTGCAAAACAATACATTTTATTATAACCGACACATTTCTAGATACGTGTTTTTGACAATTGGGCACTACAGCTTTGTATCATTGACGCAGCTTGCACGGAAATCTGAAAACAGCAATTTTATATTCCCCACAGTGTGAATTGAAAGGTGCAAAAAATACCCTGTATTATACGAAAAACATAACAGACTAGACGTGTTTTTTGGACCTTTGGCCGCACTACACGCTCTTGTTCATAGACGCAGCTTGCACGTAAATCTGAAAACAGCAATTTATATAGTACCACTGGTGAACTCTGGAAAATGGTTGACGAAAAATTTAACGTGTATTATACGAAAAACATAACAGATACGTGTTTTTTGCCTTTGGCGCACTCACAGCTTTGTTAATTGGACGAAGCTTGCACGTAAATCTTAAATACAGCAATTTTATAGTCACCACAGGGTGAATTGAAAGGTGCAAAAAAATACCGGTGTATTATACGAAAGAACATCAAACAGATACCGTGTTTTTTGACCTTTGGCGCACTAAGCTTTGTTCAATGACGCGCTTGCACGTGTAAATCTGGAAAAACAGCATTCTTATAGTCACCACAGCGTGATATTGAAAGGTGCAATAAGAATACCGTGTATTATACGAAAATAAACTAGATTACGTGTTTTTTGACATATGCGCACTCAGCTTTGTTAATTTGACGCGCTTGCAGTAATCTTAAAAACAGAAACTTTTATTAGTCACCACAGGTGAAGTGAAAGGTGCAAAAAAATACCGTGTATTATACGAAATAACATAACGATACGTTGTTTTTTCCACTTTGGCGCCAATACAGCTATGTTTCATTGACCTAGTTTGCACGTAAATCTGAAAACATGCAATTTTTATAGTCACCAAAGGTTGAATTGAAATGGTGCAAAAAATACATGTATTAAAACGAAAACCATAACAGATTACCGGTGTTTTTTGACTTTGGCGCACTACAGCTTTGTTCATGTGACGCAAGGCTTGCACATAAATCTGAAAACAGTAATTGTATAGGTCACCACCAGGTGATTGAAAGGTGCAAAAAATTACCGTGCTATTATACGGGAAAAACCCATAACAGATACGTGTTTTTGAACTTTGGCGCACTACAGCTTTGTTCATTGACGACAGCTTGAACGTAAATCTTAAAACAGCAATTTTATAGTCGCACCAAAGGTGAAGTGAAGGTCGCAAAACAATACATTTTATTATCCGAACTACATCTTCAGATACGTGTTTTTGACTTTGGCGCACTACATGCTTGTTCATTGACGCAGCTAGACGTAAATCTTAAAACAGCCCTTTTTATAGTCCACCACAGGTGAAGTGAAAGGTGCAAAAAATACGTGTATTATACCGAAAACATTACAGGATACGTGTTTTTTGACTTTGGCGCACTTACTAAGCTATTGTTCACTGGAGTTGACACGTAAATCTTATAATGAGCAATTTTATAGTCACCCACAGGTGAATGAAAGTGCAAAAAAATACATTTTATATACGAATACATTTAAGGATCACGTGTTTTTTGACCTTTGGCGCTACTACCAGCTTCTGTTCATTGACGCAGCTTGCACGTAAATCTGAAACACAGCACTTTTATAGGTCACCACAGGTGGAATTGAAAGGTGCAAAAAAATAACTAGTATTATACGCATAAACATAACAGCTTACGTGGTTTTTTGACTTTGGGCACTACAGCTTTTGTTCATTGACCGCAGATTGCACGTAAATCTAAAAAACAGCAATTTATAGTCCACCACAGGTGAATTGAATGGGTGCATAAAAATACGTGTAGTATACACGAAAAAAATCCATAACAGATACGTGTTTTTTTGCATTTTGCCCAGTCCAGATTTGTTGATAGAGACACCTTGCAGTTAAATTTGAATCCAAGGCGCAATTTTGTTTATGATTCATAGGGATCTAGAGATACTAGCTCGTGATTTGCCGTCTTTTCATAACGTAGACTTATCCAACATACTATTTCCATATTCTCAAATTTTTATAAATTTTATGAACATGAGCGAAATGCAGGTGGTAAGCGAGACAAACGAGGGCGCCGGTAGCTCTCATGGGAGAGTAGTGGTACGAGATGCAAGGTGCTCCTTCCAGAGCTGGCGGACAACCTACGCATAGCCAGCGTGATCGTCAGTGGCAGGCCCGGTCAGGCTGTCATGGGGGTCAGGGCATGTGAATCTCAAAGTAAGACAGCGTCGCCAAATCTGTCCTTCAGTGGTTAATGCTAACTTGCATCAGCAGTCTTACCTCCCTCGTCCTCACCACGTCACGGCCACAAATGTGTCATCAGCATCATCAGCATCCGACTTCAACATGAAGCAAGCCGAAATGTCAACTCGTCTATTAGTACCCCCACTGTGGATAATCATTGTCTGAAGACCTCTTTGATGGACCAAAATGCACGGTTGGGTTCAGAAGCATGTTGAAAGATCAAGAGGATGATTTGTCTGCTCTGGACGCCAAGTTACTGATGCCATCAGGGAGGAGAAGGAAGCAGTCAATCGGCAAAATGCCCCGCGGCGCGGTCGGCAACGCCTTGCAGCCCCTCTTGCTTGCAGCCCACAGCTCCTGGATGCAGAATGTACAGGGGGACGACGAAGTTCAATGTGTTGATGATGATTGATGATGATGACGACTTGGCGGATCCAACCGTGGTACTCTTTCAGCAGAATTTGCTTGCGAGCGCTTCATCACTGGACGAGGAGGAGGAAGACGATGTGTGGTCTAGTAATCAGTACGGGTTCAGCCTCAAAAAAAGGAGAGCCGAGAGGGCGGTCTCAGAAGTCCGTGATATAGATTCCGCCAGCACGGTCAGCGCAAACCCTGCTCTTCGCTTATCGCGTCAAAAAGGTCCAGGGAACCTCTCAAGCCTGGGCCTTCTTGAAGTGCAAGCCTATGTTCACCCAGCGAGTGTCATATGCCGCCTTTGCGTACAACGCATCAAAGTAGAGGCAAGAACCTTAGTGGTTATCACCACCCATAATGTTAGTACACATGCACGTGAATGCATGGTGAAATGAGGCAACACTTGGTCAAAAAGGGACAGACGACGCTGGACCTCCAAACCCACTGTCATACCCACTGTCTCACGCCTCCTATCCTCCAGCCACCACCAAGCGTTTCCTCAGTGCCCATGATCAGGGAGAAAATCCTCCGCTCAGCCTCCACGTCCGCCAGTACCACCAGCACCACCAGGGACCATCCTACCCTTTCCTTCGCCGTTTGATGTCCTGTCACGCTCGTTACAGCGGCCAGTCTAGCAGCCAGCCTTCTGTTACCAGAATTTGGGAGCAGAAGAAAAAAACTTTAACCCAACCCTTCCCAAAGCCAAATGCCTGAATGTCGGCATTTGCCTGGCTTTTGGCCTTGTGAAATGTTTGCATTTCTGTCTGGTGGACACAGCATGGGTTCCGGACCGTCCATGGGCCCTTGCCTGCCCCCAATACCAGATGCCGAGAGGCATTTCTCCTTGCCAGAAAAAGCCGTCCCTGCCCTGCACCGCCAGTTGTTACTAAAATTTCACGCAGGCACGTTCGACGGGTTGCGTTGTCTGCATCTGTGTCCGTGAAACGTCCATCTGACACCGGACACATGTACTATTAAGCCGGCCAAGGCCGCTTATTATCTTCGTGTGACAGCTCACTGGGTGAGCTGTGGTGGATGTCTCTGGGTGGGTGACAGTGGCTCTCCCGGCTGGCGCACCGCTCTTCAAAACGCAAGGATGGTGCAGGGCCTCTTTCCCAAGGTCCTCCTTGAGTGCCATCACGTGCCAGAGAAACACCAAGCCGTTTGAAATTAATCTGTCTTGGAGACCATCCCCACACAGGTCAGGAGTGTGGACGGGTCTCGCAAACGAGACCGAGCGTTAATGGCTGGGTGACAAGAACTTGTGCCAAGGCAAGGTGGTATTCGATAACGGGCGAAATCTGCTGGCCGCCACTTAGATCGGTAGGCTGGAGACACATCCTTGCCTCGGCACATGTCATGAACCTTGGTCGTCAGAATTTCTAAAGAGCTAACGGTCTGGACTGCATGCTGAGGAAGGCTCGAAGGGTCTGAGTTCGCACTTCCGCCGTTTCGCTCCCTGCTTCGTCCCGCCTGGCTGCGTTGCTGCAGCGTCAGCTCGGGCCTCCCGTCAACGTATCATTGTTGACGTGGCAACAGCTGTGGAATCTCCACCTCTCCACCATGCTCCAGCGATTGTGGCAGCAGCGCAAAATGCCATTACACAGTACGAACGTGACACATGGCCGGACGAGCAGTGGTGCGGGACTCGCGGTGTTGAGCCACCGCGAGTGGAGGCAGGTGAATGAGCTACTGCCCATCCTTGCCAGTTTTGAAGAAGCCACCAAAAATGGTCAGTGCGGACAATGCCCTTGTCAGTTATGAGCATTGTTGGTGATCTTAGTTTGGAAACTGAGATCGTTGGACACTCTGAAACAAAACATGTCCCGCCAGCGATGGAGAAGGAGTCGGACACAGATGGCGGACACGGAGCCTTTCTCTCCGTCAAATCCACAATGGCCCCGACAGTTTCACAATTTCATCGGTCTTCATTAGGCAGTGTTAGGGGTCCAGAGCTAGTTGCAAAGGTGGCGCATCAGCTCTCAGGGTTGCATCATCTCAGGCAAGTAGGGCTGTGTTAAAGCTGTGCCGGACGGCAGCGGAGGAGGAGGAGGAGGACGGTATTTAGACACTGATGTTACCGACGATCCTGCTTGGAAAGTGGTTGGCTGTGAATTTGAGGCGGAGGAGGAGAGATGAGGAAGATCAGTTTGCTAGTGCCCTCGACCCAGACGGCTTGGGAATCCTGGCTCCATCTCTCACATGAGTGCTTGGGATGCTCCATTTCCTCCCAACATGATCTCGCATTAAGGCTATCTCCAAAATGAACAACAGTTACTGGGTGGCCACCCTCCTGGGTTCCCGGGGTATTACAAAACAAAACTCAGCACTTTCCTTCCCACCCGCCCAAATAGAGAATAAATGCAGGATAATGGATAGACCGTGGGATGATCAACTGGAGGACATCTGTTTTGTCATGCTTCACGTTCTTCCAAATGTCACGGTGGAACAACGCCAGCGATGTGACAGCTGTCGAGTGCAAGTAGCCGTAGCCGGCGCAGCAGCAGGGGCAAGGTGGCAGAGAAGCCTAATGGGTGGACACTCTGGCAATCTTTATTACACCTCAGCAACGCATGCCAATGGCAGGGGCACAATTACAACACCAGAGACCTGCTATAAGATCATGGTGCCGACTATTCTGCGTCTCAATCCCGATTTTTTTGTATGTGTTCGGACCCAATAGACTTCTGGGTATCCCATAAAATGGGACGAATGGCCCGAGCTGGGCTCGCCACGCCTTAAGGTGTTGTCCTGCTCCCGCAAGCCAGCGTCATAGACTGAGCGGACCTTCAGCACAGCGGACGAGTCATTACAGACAAACGCATCCGGCTTTCCACAGATAATGTGGACTTTTGACTTTCATTCAAGTTGAATCAGGCATGGATCTCTGATGATGTTGTGAGGCCCACAATTGCCGATGACGGTCAACAGACTTAGTTGCTGGTCTCACTCACATTCCTCTACAAACAGAATGGTCTCCTGAAAAAACTTATTTTTAAAATGATCTATTTCGTACTGCAATTTTTTTCTCAGTTCCCAAAACAGTCATTTTGCTGGTTTTGCTGTGAGGAGACTGTAAAAGACACCAGGGTCTTCATTGACAAAAACCATATTACATACTCTCACTTCATCTTTATGAATTTTTCGCATTGTCAATGTTTTTTGAGGTCATGTTGCTACAAATTTTTAACAGTGGCTGGAGATTACGCGCTGTGTGTGTGTTTTTGGGGTCTCTTGCTGTGAGATACAGCAATAATTATGTCCTTTGGACAGAATGTAGGCTTCTAAGTGGCATTCTCCTAACAATTTTTACAGTGGGTGAGAAGTCATTTTTATAATTTTCTTGGGTCGATGATGCTTTGAAATGCAGCATACTACAGGTCCTATTCTAAAATAATGTTGTTTCTAATTAGACAATTTGCTCTTCACAACTGTTCAAAAGGGCTTCTATGGGTCATGTTTTGTACTTTTTGGGGCATTTTGCTGTGGAATGAGCTATACTTACAGGTCCTATTATAAAAAATGTTGTTTCTAAAGAATTTGTTCTTCACACAATTGTCCAAAGTGGCTTCAAGGGTCATGCTTTGAATTTCTTGGAGGCATTTTGCTGTGACATGCCGCTATTCTACAGGGTCCTATTATAAAAAAAAATGTTGTTTCAAAACAGACATTTGTTCCTTCACCAATTGTCCAAAGTGGCTCATGCGGTCATGGTTTGAAATTTTTGCGGGCATTTTTGCTGTGACATGAGTATTACTACAGGTCCTATTATAATAAATGTTGTTTATCACGCAGACATTTGTTCTTCACATTTGTCAAAGTGTGGTAAGGGTGATTGGTGCTTCAGAAACCGGAATAGGTAGGAACACTGGTTATGGAACATATTGCAAAATGGACTGTTTTTTTGCAAGATCTTTTTACATAGCTATCAATCCCTGTATTGAGGACAAACCATTTAATATAATTAAAAAAGAGACCAAAGACAAAGTAGGATTCCATCCTATTTTAAAAATGTGTTTTTAGAATTAAACTACTAAAACTGCATGTACAAAATAGCTGCGTAAAAGAATTCCTCTGAGTTTGTACAAGGGAGGTTACAGGAAAAATTGACCAGATGTAGTTTATTCAGAGGACATGGGACGTTATAGATAGCTCGGGGCACGAGAACAAAGTACAGAGACCATTTCCTCCAGCACGTTGAGTAAAATGAGAAAAAGAATGCCAAGAAAAAAAGGGCAACTGGTGTAAACAGGAGCGTTAACCACAGTATTTTCCATAGTGAAGCTCACGCTTGGTCGCACTCATACGGAGGGGCAAGCGCTACCCACGTCCATTGACTGTGTACTGAGGAGAAGGCTGGGGTTCCTACACTTCCGCTTCGCACTCTGCCTCTCAGCACGACGTGGAGTTTTCTAGCTGCTGTGTCATCAGGGCATTTTAACCTTGAGTGTAATAGATGACGGACGCCGCCTGGGCTCTACCGCACCACTGGAACTCGGGCCTGGGTCAGGCTGTGTGACACAGGAACAGGTATAGTCAATGTTCCAGTTACAACTTATATGGTTGGTTGAGAGTTCCTTTTTCGGCACTTTTTACATCTGGGGAGTCAGACAGGTTATGGTCTCATACTGCGGTCAAGGAGGTATATAGTCCATGTCCAGTTTCAACTTAAAATGGTGGTTTGAAAGACTCCTCTTTCCGGCACTTTTTAATCTGGGGTCACGCCACAGGTTTAATGGTCATACTGCGGTCCAGGACAGTGATAGTCAATGTCCAGTTCAACTAAAATGGTGGTTGAAAGACTGCCTTTTTCCGGCACTTTTTAATCTTGTGGGTCAGACAGGTTTAGGGTCATCGCTGCGGTCCAGGACAGGGTTTGTCAAGAGTCACAGTTCAACTAAAATGGTATGGTTTGAAGTCTCTTTTTCCGGCACTTTTAATCTGTGGCGGTCCGACCAGGTTTAAGGGTCATGCTGCGGCTCCAGGACAGGGTTTGTTTTGTCAATGGTCCCTGTTCAACTAAAATGGTGTATCAAAGACTACTTTCTTCCGGCACTTTTTAATCTGTGGGTCATAGCAAGGTTTTTATTAGGGTCATGCTGGACGTTCCAGGACAGGGATATTCAATGTCCAGTTCAAGTAAAATGATGGTTCAAAATGAATATCTGCCTTCTGGCACTTTTTAATTTGTGGGGTGATGCAGGTTTAAGGGTACGCATGCTGTGGTACAAGACAGGGATAGTGAAGTTCTCGTGTGCTCTTTTTCTTCTGTGTGGCTTTTATAGCCTAAGTGTAGTGCTAAGATCGTAGCAGAGGTATCTTTATTTGTACTGTTGTGGCTGTAATTCAAGCTTCTCCAGCTCTGTTTTTGGGCTTGTAAGCATGAAGGTGTTGTTGCTCTCATAGACTATAATGGTAGTGAGAGATGGATCGACTCTCGACTATCGAAAAACCTTATCGATGGTGGCCGACTATCGACTATCGCCCGATGTCGATAGCCAACGTAATCGCTCAACACTACTCCTGAGCCCTTAGCAATGTACTGACATCAAGTCTCCTCTCCTGCGCAGCCACACATTAGTCCTCTCTGATTTAAACGGCCAGCACGCACTCTCCAGATTTTCCTCCACCAATGACATTCCACCTATGGTTTTATCCGGCCTACTTCCAGCTTCCACTTTGCCAGTTATTGGTGTATGTTTCTTAGCATTGACTTTATTTCCCCTTCTACTTTCTGCCTTCTGCTCACCTTGATCTTCTGCCTGACTACTGACTCCGCTAAGATGCCGTCTGCCCAGAACGTCTGCCTGTGCCATGACTACATCTCTGCCTGTCCTTCGGTACCTCGTTGGCACCTCGACTGTCACCATGATAGGTGTAGCGACCAGGGAGGTTCCTGCAGCCAAGTCTACCCTGTCTTGTGGCGGGATCTGGTGAAAACAGGGGGCTCTGGGGCCATAGTTATCATCAACTCTGGTAGTTGACCCTGTGGATTCACCTAAACTTCACCTACATCCCGTGACAGTTGGACAAAACGGTTTTGGGAAAAAATGCCACAGCACTTTTTGATGCGGTTTCTGGAGCCAAAGAAGTAGATTGTCCTTTAATATTTCCTATTCCTTCTAAATCCATTCCTTGCACTGATAATAAAAAGGAAAAGAAAATAAAACAAAAAAAAAAAAAAGATGAGTAAAACTATCAGATCTAACTTATCTTAGGGTACACCTAGACAAGTAAAATTTACTTGTGGGTTTCTACCATTGAAAACTGCATCAGATTACACGGTTTTCAATGTGGATCAAAAACCAATGGAAAAAATACACATTGTATGGATTACAATGTGTATTCGCTATTGAAGTTAATGGAGTTGATTTGGTGTCGGTTTTAGATGAGTATTTTTTTTTGCCCAGCGATATTAGACTAATATATGTATTTATTTATTTTTAATTGGTTGGCTGTTTTTTAATAGCATTTTTAAAAGTTTCCCTCTGCAAATGACTTCCTAGTTTGTCGCTCTGATAAAACGGCAGTGAGGATTGCTTAATAGTTCTGTTCCAGGCCCACTAAGAGCCTGAGAGAGGTATTATCATTATCAGTAGGACCTGATAAATGTGAAGAAAGCTGAAAACCCCCAGTGCAGAAAAAGAAAACGTTATCCTTTTATGTATTGCTCCTGTCATTGCCCTGTAGGTCTAGTCCAGACCTCCCCAACATTGCAAGATATGAAGACTGGACCGGCCGGGACTGACCCAAACCGAGTGATACTGCCGATTTGTGGGCAAGTTTACATAGACCACACCCTTTTATGGACCAACAGAAATGCTTTGGCGGGCTTCATGTGGGCTATGAGCCATATGTTGTGCAGGCCTGATCTAGTCTAATCTTTATCTAACCTGTCCAGAGAACAACTTGGTGCTCATTTTGTGATTACCTAATATGTGTAATGAAGTTAAATACAGATAAGAATTTCCTGGAACACCTACAGTAAATTGAGATTAGTCTGCCTGGCCATTAATGAGTTTATCTCTAGGGCTAGAGAAGGGCAACATTTTCTATGTAGTTTTAAATTGAATAGGAATTCCAAAATGAAAAAAATATACTGCCAAAAATTCTAAAAAAAAATAGTATTAGTTAAAAAGTTAATTTTAAAAAATATACCCTTTTTGACAGAAGTGTCTCTTAAAAGGGGTTTTCTCACTACAATGTTTAGCTTTAAACATGTAGGCTAAGGTAAATAAAGACTACTACCAAATATTTTGGTGTTCTAATTTTGCCTTCTTTAGATAATGAAGGAGATCTTATCTCCTGCTTGTGTAAACAACCTTTCGTTGGTTACAGACCACCTTTCTCTGCTCTCATTACTTCATCAGCCCTGTCTGACCATGGTATGGTCACTCCCATGTTGTGTGTTTTCAGTAAAACAAAAGCTTGTTTATCTAAGTTAATGAGAAACGTAGACCCTTTAGAGCTCTGTAGCCTTATGCCTTACTGTTTAAAACATTCTGTTAGCAATATTTCTCTAACCAGATCAGCTAGGAATAGCAGAGCTGATATACAAGTCATTGTGTTGAACCACCCATAGCTTAACTAGTAAGTGTGAGCTTGAAGCTGCCTGTGAACAGAAGGCTCTGTGAAATAACATGATGAGAAAACCCCTTTAAGTACCAATGCCTAGTGAATTCACTCATCGCGGAGAAAAGCCTTCCCCCCCTGCGGCCATGGAGATGGCACACAATCCGGACAAATACTGGTCGGATAAACCGATATTTGTTCATTGCCATGTAAACGGGCCCTAAGCATAAAGTATTACTGTGCCAGAAATGTAGTAATACTGAAAAAACTCAACTATTCACTAAATGTTTAGTAAATGTTTTTAAGGGTACTTTACCTTTGCATACTGGGGGTTTTCCACTCCAGGTACCATCTGCTTGACATTGTCTGTAATTTTGTGGTGAGACTATTGAGTATCTTGAATATAAACAAAAGTAAAAAAAAAGTGATATAGACACGTTTCTGAGTTGATTAGATGTTCAAAAGTTAAGGTTCAACATTAATGTATTTTACTCATAAAAGAACACTCTGGGTCTTGTTAATAATCAAAACTAGCATAAAACTTCTTCATGTTGTCCATAGGATCCAATGACGGTGGCTATAATTTTCGCAGAGCTGTTAAAAAGAAAACTTGCTCAAAAGTGATATTTTAAGGTCTCATAGACACCTGAAGTCCATCATAGCACAGGAAATACAAACATATAGCAAAAAGCTAGCCCGCCATGTTGTGCACAATAAAGAAAGGAAGGATTATTGCCTCAGCAAACTGAAAAACTAAAAAGCATCCCGTAAAAAAAAAATTATTGATTAATGCACATTAAAAACTACAAACACACGGCCAGCATGAAAAGCTTACACAGTTCCACAACAAAATTCCACTAATCATATTTTGCTTGACAATTAGGGCCACATGTATGAAAACTGTCTAGGTCTAAAATTCACTTTGTTGCATATAGCAACCAGTCAGAGTGCCTCTTTCAGTTCATATAGTGCTCTGGAAAAATAAGAGGGGCGCTCTGATTGGTTGCTATGGGCAACAAAGTGGATTTTAGACCTAGACAGCTTTCATACATGTGGCCCTTAGTATCACATATCGTTATTAAATTACTAAGAATGAAGGTATACAACAACTCCGTTCTATTAACTGTGCAACAAACACAAAAGAAACATTTCCAGTTACCTTTGCAACATCGTTTAGTACAGATTTCATGCAAATTTCAGATATTATTAAAATGTTTATGCCTATACTCTTGTTTGATCTAGTGTAGTAAGATGTTTTTTAACACAAGGAATCTTTGTGTGGCAAAATGAGGGTCTACTATAGGTCAAAGCTTTATCACCTAGTCTATTCCTTTTTAGTACATGGCTACAGCATAGTGGTTCTTATAAATATGTATGCTGTGATCTTATGCACATGTCATCTACATTTGAATATTGCTCTACTAATTTTAAGTATAACATCAAGCATTATAACCTTTGACTCAAAAGTCAATAATCATCCTTTTTTGCAAATCTGATGAATCGCCACTTTTACCCATGACAGTAACAAGGGATGTGTTTGCAGACAGCCTGTCAAACTTTTTATATACCCACCAAGACAACTCACTGACAAGTGATCATGAGCTACGTGCTGTTGAAGGTAGGAAACGTAATATATTTATAAATAAATAGCACACGGTTATGAAAGGTTATTGCAACTCAACTGATCTATAAATATAGAAATCCACAGTACACAATACTTGAATATGCTTCAAAAAGTGTATTTATATCACAAAAGGTGTCATATACAAATAAAGTGTTATTTACATATTACAATGTCTTACATATGAAAATATACATTGTATAACATTCCATACAGAGTACATTGTAAAGTGTGGTAATGTGATATGTGATTCTTCTGACGTTTCGTTTGATCAGACAACCTTATCCATAGATAATCACTGTAAAATGAAAATGTATGAGTAGAATGCATATATATTGTGACGTTCCACTCTCGTCTGGACGCCCTCCTGGGCCGTCCTGGGGGTGTTTTCGCTCACGGAATCGCCGTCTTTGGTAAAACGGATGGCACTCTGACACAGGTTTCAGTTTGAATCTAGCTTCAGCCAGTTTTATTTTTCTAGGCACAGTCTTCAGGCAACAAAACACAAACACATTCCTCGGCCATCTGGCCACTAACTAAACATAAAATAGAGACCCTTTCTACTAGTGGTCAAGGCCTATCGCCGAGCACCACAGCCACAGTGCAATATACAGTACAGGCTTCCCTCAGCCTCTTGGGGCCAGAGCCTCGCTTCAGCTCCACTGCTGCTCCAGGTTCTGGCAGCAACCATGCCCCCTGACCACCTGTAGTAGGAGGACTTTTATAGCCCTCCAGGGACTGGCCCAAAACCTGGCCTGGAACGTGGGGACGGCCTCCCACCCAACGCTATGACCGTCCCGGGAAAGGAGACCCATACCTGGCTGCAAGGCAGCCATTCTAACTACCTGTGTCAGTAACCTATTGTTACTGACACCAACAAGTCTCCTTCCCCCACCGAACCCAGGTTTTCGGTGGCACGTTTGTAGCAGGTATCCTGCTGAATTCCACCTAGTGGCAGAGACCTGCAACTGCACACGGTCACTGTGCCACAATATATATATATATACACTCACCGGCCACTTTATTAGGTACACCATGCTAGTAACGGGTTGGACCCCCTTTTGCCTTCAGAACTGCCTCAATTCTTCGTGGCATAGATTCAACAAGGTGCTGGAAGCATTCCTCAGAGATTTTGGTCCATATTGACATGATGGCATCACACAGTTGCCGCAGATTTGTCCATGATGCGAATCTCCCGTTCCACCACATCCCAAAGATGCTCTATTGGATTGAGATCTGGTGACTGTGGAGGCCATTTCAGTACAGTGAACTCATTGTCATGTGCAAGAAACCAGTCTGAGATGATTCCAGCTTTATAACATGGCGCATTATCCTGCTGAAAGTAGCCATCAGATGTTGGGTACATTGTGGTCATAAAGGGATGGACATGGTCAGCAACAATACTCAGGTAGGCTGTGGCGTTGCAACGTGCTCAATTGGTACCAAGGGGCCCAAAGAGTGCCAAGAAAATATTCCCCACACCATGACACCACCACCACAGCCTGAACCGTTGATACAAGGCAGGATGGATCCATGCTTTCATGTTGTTGACACCAAATTCTGACCCTACCATCCGAATGTCGCAGCAGAAAATCGAGACTCATCAGACCAGGCAACCTTTTTCCAATCTTCTACTGTCCAATTTCGATGAGCTTGGGCAAATTGGAGCCTCAGTTTCTGTTCTTAGCTGAAAGGAGTGGCACCCGGTGGTGTCTTCTGCTGCTGTAGCCCATCTGCCTCAGTTCGCCGTACTGTGCGTTCAGAGATGCTCTTCTGCCTACCTTGGTTGTAACTGGTGGCTATTTGAGTCACTGTTGCCTTTCTATCAGCTCGAACCAGTCTGCCCATTCTTCTTTGACCTCTGGCATCAACAAGGCATTTCCGCCCACAGGACTGCCGCTCACTGGATGTTTTTCTTTTTCGGACCATTCTCTGTAAACCCTAGAGATGGTTGTGCGTGAAAATCCCAGGAGATCAGCAGTTTCTGAAATACTCAGACCAGCCCTTCTGGCACCAACAACCATGCCACCTTCAAAGGCACTCAAATCACCTTTCTTCCCCATACTGATGCTCGGTTTGAACTGCAGGAGATTGTCTTGACCATGTCTACATGCCTAAATGCACTGAGTTGCCGCCATGTGATTGGCTGATTAAAAATTAAGTGTTAACGAGCAGTTGGACAGGTGTACCTAATAAAGTGGCCGGTGAGTGTATATATATATATATAATATATATATAATTATATATATATATATATATATAATATATATTGGAAATATATACTATATTGGAATATATATATTATATATATATATATATATATTGGAATATATATATATTGGAATATATATATATATATAGAGAGAGAGAGAGAGAGAGATAGATAGATAGATAGATAGATAAAATTAGAAGTTATGCAGCACTCTCCCAGAAAATTAGATGTGGGTGCCAGCGGAATAAGTCCTGACCAAGACCAAGTAGTAAATCCCAAAAGATCCACAGCACTCCATCCAGTTTCAAAAGAAAAAAAAATCTTTTATTCACCCATGGGCCAGCAACGTTTCAACCCCACAATGGAGTCTTTCTCAAGCCTATATATAGGAATGAAATAGGAATATAGCAATGAGAGGGTAGGTGGAATAGGGAAAATGGTTGGATGTCGACAGTGGAGCAAAGAAATAAGGACTAAAATTAAGGAGCAAAAAGGAGGAGGAAGAGGAAGAAAGAGAGAGGGTTTTGAATATATAAGGAGAATGCACAAGAGAGGAGAGTGCATGAGTTAGGCTATGTTCACACGGTGTATTTGCAGGGCATAATTACGCCCCGCAATTACGCCATGTGACCGGGGGCGGGAGCGGGGGACTGAGCAGGGGGCCGGCACTTCGCCGGCCCATTGACTTGAATTACTAGCGGCGCGTATTTGCACCTAGTAATTCACATGTCAATTATCTCCCTGCCCGGCGGCTTCGCCGGGCGGGGAGAGGAGACGTAATCCATAGTTCTCTATGAGAACTGTGAATTACCGTAATGAATGGGACGTTTTTGGCCCGTAATTTGCACACTTCGGCGCATAATTACGGACCGAAATACGTCCCAAACTTAGCTGGGTGAACATAGCTTTAGAAGAAAAAAGGAAGACTTACCAAAGATAACCAGTTAGGGAAGAATGGGTATGGAAAGAAATTGTTGCAAAAACTGTAAAAGAATCAATGGATTAAATATTAATATATATAATATATATATATATATATATATATATTATATATAATATAATATATATATATATATTATATATATATATATATCCATTGATTCTTTTACAGTTTTTGCAATTTCTTTCCATACCCATTCTATTTAATTATACATGTGTTCATTTGCTCATTACATGGTGAGTCCAGTTTTCCCTTACTACACTGTTCATGCTGCCCTCACTCTCTTCTTTCCCCTTTACTCCTACCCCCCACATAACAATTTTCTCACTTAGGTCTGATCCATAATCCATTCTTCTCTAACTGGTTATCTTTGGTAAGTCTTCCTTTTCACTTCTACTCATACACTGTCCTCTCTTGTGCATTATCCTTATATATTTAAACCACTCTCTTCCTTTTCTCTTCCCCCTTCTTTTTGCTCCTTAATTTTTTTCCTTATCTCTTTGCTCCACTGTCGACATCCAACCATTTTCCCTACTCCACCTACCCTCTCATTGCTATATTCCTATATATTTATTTATATATATATAATATATATATATATATATATATATAAAAATATATATATATATAAATAATATAATAAAAAATATATATATATATTCTACTCATACTTTTTCATTTTACAGTGATTATCTATGAATAATGTTATCCGATCAACTGAAACGTAAGAAGAATCACATACCACATTACCACATTTTACGATTTACTTTGTATGGAATGTTATACAATGTATATTTTCACATGTAATGACATTGTACTATGTAAATAACACTTTATTTGTATATGACACCTTTTGTGATATAAATACACTATTTGAAGCATTTCCAAGTATCGTGTATTGAAGGTAAGAAGTGGTCATAATAATGTGAATCGACTTTGATATATGAGCCATTGATTATTGATTCATAGAGAATTTGGTTCTTTAAGTTTGCAAATCACTGATCTTGTGATTTTCACTGATGTAGTTTTCAGTATGTATCAATGACATTTCAATAGATCAGTCTTATTTGACTTCCCTGTTAACAAACAAAAGCTCATTCTTGCTGACTTAACATATTCTCTCTGAGGGCAATGTAGATAATCAACACTTTTTGTAAATACACAGAATTAGTCATAAATTGGACTAAATCTAGTCTACTATTAATGGACAGTGGGGTGGGGATAGAAGGGTTTTGGTGAGATCCGGTCTTACCATTGATACAGAGTTCAAATATTTAGGTATTAACATGACCCTTATTCCTCAATACTATGATAAGCTTAATTTGTTGGCTCTTTTGACTAAGTTTCAGACTAGTTATGGGCAAAATTGCCTATTTCAGTAGTGGGTTGTATTAATTTATTTAGCCCCTTAAGCACCAGGCCTGAGAAGGCCTTAATGACCAGCAATTTTTTTTTAGTTTTTTTACCTCCCTGTGTTTCAACAGTCATAACTTTTTTCTTTTTTAAGTGACACAGTCGTAAGAGGACTTGTTTTACGCGGGAGGAGCTGTACTTTGTAGGGGGGGGGCATAGTTTAAGCTTGCAAATAAATTACTGCAGAGATTTTTACATTTTCTTTGTAGCCTTTACATAAAAAGTGTTTTTCTGCATTTGCTTTTTTTCAACCATTCACATTTCACACTTAATAACCTGTTAGATTATTTCTACAGGTTATTATGGTTGTGTAGATACCTAATATGTGTAGTTTTTTTGTGTGATATATGCAAAATAATTTTTTGATTACGTTTTGTCTTTTATTTTACTTTTTAATTATTATTATTTTTTTTTTTTTTTTTTTTTTAATTACATTAAGGGATAAAAATTTAACAAATTTTTTTAAACATATATTTTAAAAAGTAAATTTAAATAAATATAAATAAGGACACACATGCATGTTTTTCTCACAATCTGACATGAAATCAGAATAAACCTTACCCGTTTTAGGTTAATTAGGAATACCAAAATTATTTATATTTGCCAATTGCCAGAATGATGAGAGAGATTTTTAAGGCATTTTATTGCTTTCTGCAAATCTCAAAAGTTGACATACATTTCATTTGTATTTGGTAGAATTGCCCTTAAACTGTATGACGTGGGTCAAACATTTTGGATATCCGTCCACAAGCTTCTCATAATAGTTGGTAGGAATTTTGACCCATTCCTCCTGATAGAACTGGTGTAACTGAGCCATGTTTGTAGGTCGCCTTGCTTGCACCTGCCTTTTCAGCTTTGCATATAAATTTTTAATAGGATTGAGATCAGGGCTTTGTGATGGCCACTCCAAAACACTGACTTGGTTATCCTTAAGCCATTTTGTAACCAGTTTGGCAGTATGCTTAGGTCATTGTCTATTTGGAAGACCCAATTCTACCCAAGCTTTAACTTCCTGGTCGATGTCTTTAGATGTTGCTTAAGTATTGCCACATAATCTTCTTTCCTCTTGATGCCATCTATTTTGTGAAGTGCACCAGTCCCTCCTGCAGCAAAACAACCTCACAACATGATGCTGCCACCCCATTGTTTCACAGTTGGGATTGTGTTCTTAGGCTTCAAAGCTTCTCCCTTTTTCCTCCAAATGTAACGATGGTCAATATGGCCAAACAGTTCAATTTTGTTTCATCATACCACAGGATGTGCCTCCAAAAATGTAGGCCTTTTTTTCCTGTGTGCATTTGCAAACATTAATCTGGCCATTATATGTTTCTTTTGGAGTAGTGGCATTTTTCTGTCAGAATGTCCTGTCAGCCCATTTTTATACAGTACTCGATTCACTGTGGATATTGACACAATATTAAAAGCTACCACCATCATCTACGGAAGGGCTGTTTCGTTTGTTCTAGAGTTGATATGAACATGTCGGACCAAAGCATGTTCATCTCCGAGGCCCAGATAAGTCTCCTTCCTGAGCGGTATGATGGCTGGACATTCCCATCTTGTTTCTACCTGTGTATAATTGTTTGTACAGATGAATGAGGCACCTTCAGATATATGGAAATTGCACCCAAGGGTGATCCAGACTTGTGCAAGTCCACAATTCTCTTTCTAATATCTATATTTCTTTCCCATGATGTTACACACAGAAGCAGTGTGTTTCTGGTATGCATAAAAAAATACATGCACAGGTGTATCTCTAATTAACTCAGATGTTGCCAATAAACTAATTAGAAACTTCCAAAGACATGACATCATCATATGGTCTGTCCCGAATTGTTTAAAGGCATAGTAATCCTAGTGTATGTAAACTTTTGACTTTGCGGAAAGTAATAAAAATGCCATAAAAATGATCTCTCTCTTTTTTCTGGCATTTGGCAAGTATAAATAATTTTGGTAATCCTAGTTGACCTAAAACGGGTAAGGTTTATTTTGATTTCATGTCAGATGTGATAAAAACTAACTATAGTTTTCTTAAAGAGGCACTGGAAAAGTGTATTGCTATTTCCAAAACACTTTTAACTCTGGCACGACGCTGTCTACACTCAATTTTCAGCTAGGAATTATTCAGGCTAAGTTCTGCGCAGCCTCTGCAGCGGCTGCTAAGACAGCATGATGGCTAGTATTAAAATAAGGACTCTAACCTCCCCAACATGTTTCACCATTAAATAATTGCGTAATCAGGGGATAGAGGTTGGTATGAGATAGTAATTGTTATTGAGACAGCAAATCACGTATGTAGTATTTTTCTAGCATAGTGCCTGAGTGAGTCATTAACTTTCATTTGTTTCTTCAAGTGTCTGGGTTATTAATTTTTTATACTGTTAATATAGCAGGTACGCCTAGAGGGCGGAAATCAATAGATCAGAAAGTGTTTTTGGAACATAATGTGTTGCTTGAATTGTATACAATTTAGGCTCTATTAATATAGAGCACATTTGTTGGACATAGATACTATCTACTCAGGGCATTCTCTGTTTCAATAAGTGGTATTCAGGCGTCGATTCATGATAGCTCTTTGAAATATTCTCTTAAGTTAAGAAACAAGTTACATAAGATACTTTTGGGAGAAAACAATACAATTGATATGACGAGATAGACCTATCAAAGTGAGCAATGGTTAGCAGTATTTTAATCATTAATCAATATATTTTATAATTTTTCTTTAATAAAAGTTAAGTATTATCACTATTGTTAGTGGAAGTAGTTGATTTCAACGTTGTTCATGGCAAATGTATAAAATTGTTATTATAGAGTCACTCTACCCTTCACTAAATACCTCCTCGCTTTTTTTTTTTTTTTTTTTTTTTATAAATTTAGCGCTACATACTGACTCTTTATATGAGGCCCTAGAAGCCCATAAAATTAGGATGACTTTGGGAAGTGCTCCTCCACTCACCTTATTTCATAATGTATGGTGGAAGGTGCAGGAACTATAGGGTTTAGAAGGCATTACACAATACACTCCCATTTGGAATAATCCAGCATAGGTCAATTTATTTTTATAGGAAAGTTTTGAGTGCTGGAGGTTGAGAGGGCTTCGCCAGATGTGTCAGCTCTATAGGGATGATTCATTGCTTCCATTTCCTACACTAAAAGCGGATTTTAACTTCCCTCATACCAAGTTTTATAAATACCTTCAGCTAAGACATGCTGTTCAGGAGGAGTGGAAGTCAGCAGGTATATCGGTGTCCACTAACAAGGTGATTCAGCCTGTGGATTCAGCCAGTGTCTTTCTCCAAAGGCATCCTCTCCCAGGTATATTTAAATGTATTGCAATTGATATTACCTGGAACCCCTCTAGGATGTAAAGAAAAGTAGGAGGGAGACATGAATTCCCTTGAGGACAACCAATGGCGTGAAATATTGGTGATGACCCCAAAGCTTTCCCTTAGTGAAGCACATAGGCTCTCATGGTTATATCCTTTACGTTAAATTGGTATAAATTTAAGGGACAATTGCCTGAAATTTAACTCCCCTAAAGCTGACACATTACACATGTTCTGTTTTTTTCTGGAGTTGGAGCATTATGGGAGAGAAGTAAGTGCATTGATAATTAGGGTTGTGTTTGGCTAACGTCGCTAACTTACCTCCTTACGTCTGTATATCAGGGCATGTGGGAAATCTTCCTATTAATTCTCCTGAAAGATTGGCGGTGACTGGATTATTATATCTTGCCAGAAAACTAATTGCACAGCATTGGTACCACAATTGGTACCAATGGTACCACAATTGGATAATATATCCAAAAGGTTAATTAGATTATAAGATTAGAAAAAAAGTGTATACACTAAAAGGTGAGCTATTGCAAAATTTGAAACACTTTGGGCGCAGTGGACAAATCAGGAAATGCTTTCAGAAAACTAGTGCATTACAGATTAAACCTTCTTTAAACTGATCATTTGTCAAGCTCTGGAGTTGACGTTTTCTCTTTCAGGATAAGTGGAGAACTTTATATTCATTGAACGATGTTATAACTCAATAGAGGCTTTATCTAATTTTCTTTTTATCAATCGCACTATGGTATGATTGTCAATGAGTATTGTTGCAAAGGAAATGGTTGGGGGAGGGGTTAAAGAGAATTGTGCTGTATGTAAATTTGAAAATTGTTAATAAAAATACATAATTTAAAAAAAACAAACAATAATATAAAAGGACAACTTGTGTCATTTTTAGGTTAGGGCCTAAGGGGGCAGTACATACAGTAACTGAAATTCAAAGAAGAAATTAAGAATTCATGTGTCATTTATAATCCCTTTAGAGTACTTGCACAGTTTTGCCTGGATTGTTCCTTTAATCATTGCCCGCGTTTGTAATTGTAAATACATTTTAAAACCAATTTTCTGCAAAAGGGCCTACTGTCACACCCATGGTTTGGCATGTACTCAGGATTTCAGCCAGTTCTATCAACAGTAGGAGTTGGCTGTAACATAAAACGGAGCTGCTGAGACAACAGCTGGGATTAGTGCCAACCCTGATCCCACCCAACTAACCCCTCAGATGCCAAGATCCATAGCAACTTTTTTTCTCAATTAGTACCTCTACACACTGTGGGGTGTTGATGGTTGTCATGACTACAAAGGCAAAATAATAGCCCCTCCCCCATCTATCTCCCATGGAAGCCTATTAGACTTTGACCAGAGGCAGAGTGTAATGGGCTGAGTGACAATTGCAATGTAATGTAGTGACAATCAAATGAGCACCCAGTCTAGTCCCCTGAGGGGAGGATGTGCAAAAAAGTAAAAACTAAACATTTAAAAAAAGTAAATTAAATAATAACCCCCCTTTTAACATTACAAATGCTTACTGAAAAATAAAGTATACATAATTGTATCAGCTCATCCCTAAGCATAGCTATTAAACTATTAACTTACTTTGCATAATGAATGCTGTGAAAAAATGCTAACACTGTTTTTTTGTTAATTCCGCCTCACAAAAAATAGAATGAAAAGCAATCAAAGTCATTTCTACTCCAAAAGGGTAACAAGGAAAACCTCAACTAAACCTACAAAAAATAAACTCTCACACAAGTTCAGCTCCAGAAAAACAAAAAAAAAAAAATTTAAAGGACTCCTTTGCAAAGCTTCATTTCTAAAATTTGGGATGAGTCCCCTTTATATTTGAATAACTTTTTTTATCCCTTTTAAACCTTTTCCCATTTTGATTCAAGATTTTTTTTCTTGTGATACATTGTGTTTTAGGTTAATACTAAATTTTAGTCCTTAGAATCCTTGTTTGTCAAAAATATAAAAAATATCATGAAAATTTTGAAAAATTTTTCATTTTCAAAGTTCAAAAATGTCTAAAATGTTTTACAATAGTTGTACCCACACAAAATTTTTTAAAACTACCATCAACAAATTCTACTCTCCCTTGGCATCATTTTTTTTTTTTTCCCCAACATTAAGGGGCTTTTCAAATTTTTTTAAAAAATTTGGGGAAAAATTTAAACTACTAAAATTTCTAACTTTTTTTAAAAAATTTTTTTGGAAACCCAGTCAGTTTTGATGTGGTTTTGGGGACCTATATGATTAAACACTCCAATAAAAAAAGGCCCCTTAAAAAAACTAAAACCCCCTTAACCCCTTATCCCCGCCGGAGCCATTTTGGGCCCTCTCTGACAGACCCCATTTTTGAAATCTGTAAATTGTCACGAAACGTGAGAATAACTTTTTTTGACATTTTTTCCCTATCCATGTGATTCAGGGGATTGTTTTCCCCGTGACACTTTGTGTTTTAAATAAAAAAAATTTTTGGTCCAAAAAGTCTTTTTTTTATTTGTAAAAAAATATCAAAGAATTAGGAAAAATTTGAAAAATAAACCATTTTCAAATTTCCCAAAAATTTCTGTGTGAAAGACAATAGTTATTCCACCCTCAAAAGAGCTTAAAACTAGCTCAACCATATGTCTACTGTAGTTGGCATTTTTTTTTTAATGTCTTTTTTTTTTTTTATGTCTTGGGGGGCTTAAAAATTTAGTAGAAAATTTCCCCAAAATTTTTCAAGAAAATTTTCAATAACATTTTTTTTGGGGGCCCCATCCAGTTCAAACCCGAGATTTTGATTGGTCTGTATGTTAGAAAACCCCCATAAATAAACTTCATCAAAGGGAAACAAACCCCCCTTTAAAGTAAAAAAAAAACAGCTTTTAGGAATTTTTAAAAAACCCCTTGGGGTTTTTCACGGGAAAAAAAAGCAAAGGGGGAGGTGAAATTTAAAAAATTTCACTTTTTTTGGGCAGTTTTTTCAATTTTTTGGGCCTTTTAATTCACAAGAACACCGGTAGATGTGAACCGGGGAAAAGCAACTAATATGACTCCCCGGATTCTGCCTTTTTCAAATACCCCCAAAAGGGGGCCTATTGCGCGTTTTGGCTAAAACCACAAGCCCCAGAATAGGAGGGCCCCCTACTGGACTCGGGGGTCTCATTTTCATTACGTTTTTTAATTTAGGGCCATTTCAGGCTTGCAACGCCCTCCCAGGTTTTTTAAAAATTTAAAAAACACCCCTAAAAAGCCCCCCATATTGGAAACCCCTACAAACCCCCCCTTAAGGGATATATCCGGGGGTGCAGTGATATAAAACCCCCACGGGTTGGTTTCACAATTTTTTTTATTTTTAAGGGTCTGTAAAAATTTAAAAATTTTTTTTTTTTTTTCCAAAAAACGCAATTTTAGCTGAAAAATTTTCATTTTTAAAAGGGAATGCTAAAAAAAAAAACCCATCCCAAATTTTGTTAAAGAAATTTTTCTTCCAAGTTGGGGGCCAATCCCCTACATGTGGGTGTAAACTGCTGTTTGGGGGGCAGGCGGGGGGAAACAAGGGGGACACTTTTTGGGTTTTTGGGAAACCCCGCAAATTATGGGGGGGCCATGTCGCATTCGCAAAGCCCCCAAAAAAACCAGAACGGGTGAAACCTTCCAAAGGGGCCCCCATTTGGATTCAACCCCCCTTTCAGGATCTCATCTGGGGGTTTTTACTGGGGCTTTTTTTGGGGGGCACGGTGTGCCATATTTTTTTTTTCATTTTTGGGGCCTAAAAAATGGGGGAAAAAACCATTTTCCCCAACTTTTTTGGGGTTTCATTTTTACAATTTTTCCCAAAACCGGGATAAAGGGACGGAAAAATTTACAATGGGGGTGGGAAAAATTTAACAATGATAAAAAATTTTAATTTTTTTTTTTATTTTTTATTATTTTTAAAACAATAGAAATAGGTCTATAAAAAATTGCTTTTTTATGTTTTCCCTTTTCTGACAAAAAAATTAGCTTTTTTTTTTTTCCCTGTATACAAAGCTAAAAAAGGGGGCTTGTTTTTTGTGGGATGATTAACGTTTTTTTAAAACCATTAGGGGGGGCAAGGAATTTTTTGATCACTTTTTTTAAAGGGTTTTTGTGGGGTTTTTTTTGAAAAAAATTTACCCAATCCGGTAGGGGTTTTTTATTTTTATTTTTTAACGGGCGGTCACCTTGGGGTTAAAAGGACATTCTAGTTTTTTACTCAAAAGGTCGATACGATTAAAATGAACCAAATTTGTTTTTTATTTTATTTCATGTTTTACTGTTTTTAAACACCTAAAAAAACATTTTTTATTCAAAAAGGAAAACACTTTTTGAAATCTGGGCGTCTGAAGCCATAACTTTTTTATTTTTTCGGTACAAAACTGTTTTAAGGCTTTTTTTTTTGGGGATGATTTGGGACGTTTTTTTTGGTAAAATTTTTTTTGGGGGGAAAAATTTTTTGATCATTTTAAACCCCTTTTTTTTGGAAGGAAGGTGAAGAAAATACTGGAAATTTCCAAGGGGGTTTTTTTTAATTTTTTTTTTTAACAGCGCTCACTGGGGCAGAAATCCATGAAAAATTTTAGCTTTACTCTGTGGGCCCGATAAAATTATGGCGATCCCCCCAATTTAATAGTTTTTTTATGTTGAACATTTTAAAAAAAAAAAAAAGGGGTTTTTTAGGTTGTAAAACCCCTTTTTAAGCATCGATTTCTTCTGAAGCTAAAAATTTTTTTAATTTTTCCGTAACGGGAAGAGGTGTAAAAGATTTGGTTTTTTTGCGGGATGAACTGACTTTTTAAAATTGGTAAAAAATTTGGTGTTTATATAGTTTTTGATTGCTTTTTTTTTCCATTTTTTGTTTCAGCGGTTTAACAAAAAACGGGAATTCTTTGATTGTTTATTTTTTTTTTTTTAACATGTTCACCCCTACGGGTTAATTTAAAATGACACATTTATAGGAACCCGGGCGTTATGCAAAATGGCGATACCCCAAAAATGAGTACCCTTATTTTTTTTTTGATATTTTTTGGGGGGTTTGCTCCTGTAAAGGGGAAAAAGGGGGGGGTACGTTTTTATTTTGTAAATTTTTTTTGTTTTTTTTTTACTTTTTTCACTTTTTTTCCCCTTTTTTTTTTTTTTACACTTCTTTTTTTCTTTCCCCCTAGGGGATTTATAACAGCCCAAACCCTTTAGATCTTCGAAGGTGCGTTATAAGGCAAACCATTTCATAGCACGTTGTTTTAAAGCACGGTCGCCATTTACAACTGTCAGCACGATTCCCACAATTCAATTTTTAATCCCGGGGAGTCTGGGAGGAAATTTTGTTGCTGCACCTCGTTGAAACCGGGGCCCCCGAGGGAGAGCAGGAGGGGCTGCCCCCCTCCCCAGCGACTTTGCTCCTACGATCTTAATTGATCGCCCGGAGTTAGGGAAAACCACCTTCGGGGCCCGGGGCTCCCCTCCGGCCGGGGGTGGGTGCGGCATGGGAAACCCACGGTAAATTACCGGGTGGTCCTTCCCCGATTTGCGGTCGGCCCCGGGTCACCCGGGGGACGTCAGGGCGTATGCAAAACGCCATTTGGCCCGGGGAAATCACTTCCCGCTAGGGCGTATGCTTTCGTCCAAAAGTTGGGAAAAGGGGGTTTAAAAACTCAAAAACCCCCTTTTTTGAAGTTTGTTAAACCCCTAGAAAAATTTTACAGAAATTAAAAGGGAAAGTGGAGGGAAAAATTTAACTTTTTTTATTTACAGATTTTCAATATTAATCTTAATTATTCACTGGAACACAGTAGATGCTGCCAAGGAAATGCAACTCAATTTTCATTTCTCTGATTCTGCCATCTGTAGAAATATGGCACTAGTGGGCTGTTTGACTCAACCCCCCAAAATTCAAATAGGGGGAGCACCCTTTCTGACTTTTGGGGGCTCATTTTCATTAAGAAATTTTAAAAAATTTAGGGGGGCAAACCATTTTTTCCTTTTTTTTGGAAAAAAAAACCCTAAGGTACAAAAAATTAATAAAAAACCTAAAAACAACCCCATTTTTTGGGAAAATAAACCCCCCTTTAAGGGGGGTAGTGATTTTAATTTTTTTGCCACCGTTACAAATTTTTTTTTTCATTAAAAACTTGACTTTTTTTTTTCCAATAATATGCAGTTTTTTTGGGAAAAAAATGGGTTTTACTTTCACCCCAAAACGTTTCGAAAATTCTTCCAAGTTTTTGGGAAAACTCTAAATTGGGACATTTTTTGGGGGGGCGTAAAAAGGGGGGAAGCGCCCATTTAGGCTTTTGGAAAGCAGGGACGACATGTATGATTTATGGCACATGGATGCCAATTTTTAATGTAGAATGCTCCTGATTATAACCCCGCCCCCTACTGGGGATCAAAATCAGGCACATTCTAAACGCAAAACGACAATTCTGACTCAGGTTTTTAAAACCCCTTTTAAGGTCTTAAATTTTAAAGTCAAGTAACCTAAGGCTATGTCTACACAGCATTTGTTAAAATGGCGTCCAAATCCAACAGCATTTTAACAAATGCTGGACCGCGGGGAAATTTGGGGAGATCTGCGGTCGTCTTTTCGAATTTACCCGGCCCCCCCCCCCCCCTGTACATTCAATGAACAGTTCTTGTATTTTAGAATGCTTGACTTTACATAAACATAACTTTGACTTCAGTAATATACAAAATTTTAATAATTGTGTGGTTCATTTACAAACACCACAATTTAAAGAACAGGTTGGTTTTTTTGTCTCAGGGGCACTATGCATTATAAATAAGAGGTGCTCACAGCAAGGGAGAGACTAGCTAGGTGACTACAGCTTTTTTAAGGAAAAGGGTTTTCCAAATGGGGGAAAGGCTCAGGCTTCCCTACACAATTTTTTTTGGCAGTTCAAATTACTTGGGCCCAACAAAACATTTCTTTTCAGGAAAGCAGTCTCGGGGGGGCCCCTGGGGGTTAACACTTTTCTCCTTCATGGTGGTAATTAAATTTCAAAAGGGGGAAAGGGGGTAGACTGAAAACTCGGGCCCGCTCCCATTTAGCTGTCTTTAAGGAATGTGATAATTGAAAAAAAACGGGGGCAAGCACTGAGGACTCTTCTTAAAAGGGCCCGATCCCCCGGGGAAAGAGGGGTTATACTATAGACCAGTAAAGTAGCACCTAACACTAAAATGGTAGAACATTTTTATAATGAAGAATGGTAAAAAAGTTTAATTTTTTAATTTTCAAACTTCCCACCCTTTAAAAATTTCTTTGGTTTTTAAAAACCCTTTTTAAAGGGTTTTTTACTTCCTTGATATGCAAAAAATAAATTTAACCATGTCAGGGGAAACCTGTTTTTTTTTTTTTTTTAAAAGTCTGATAATTAGTGTTGAGGGGATTGCGTTGGCTATCGAGATCCCCATCGATACGATTTTTCGGCCGCCCATCAAAAAGGTTTTTTTGATAGTGAGTCCTCCGGGTTATGCGCGATGACCATTAAAGTCTATGGGAAAAGCAACAACACCTTTTTTAAAAAAATTAAAAACCCAAACAAGGGTGGAGAAGCCCGAAATTAACATCCACCCAAAAGTCAAATTTGGGTACTTTGCTTCATCTTTAGGGAAAAAACACATTAGGTTAAAAAAGGGCACAGAAAAAAAGTCACAAAACCAATTTTCTATCCCTGTCTTGACCACAG
>JAODAL010027024.1:0-55687 GCA_025379985.1 Phyllomedusa bahiana | reverse complement strand
ATAGTAGTTATATTCTTGTACATAGGGGGCAGTATTATAGTAGTTATATTCTTGTACATAGGGCAGTATTATATAGTTTATATTCATGTACATAGAGGCAGTATTATAGTATTATATTCTTTACATAGGGGCAGTATTATAGTAGTTATATTCTTGTACATAGAGGCAGTATTATAGTAGTTATATTCTTGTACATAGGAGCAGTATTATAAGTAGTTAGATTCTGTACATAGGGGCAGTATTATAGTAGTTATATTCTTGTACATAGGGGCAGTATTATAGTAGTTATATTCTTGTAAAAAAAAAAAAAAAAAAAAAAAAAAAAAATTTTGTTTTTTTTTTTTTTTTTTTTTTTTTTTTTTGTACATATGGGGCATTATTATTGTATTTATATTCTTGTACATAGGGGCAGTAATTATAGTAGTATATTCTTGTACATAGGGAGGCAGTATTATAGTAGTTATATTCTTGTACATAGGGCAGTATTATAGTAGTTATATTCTTGTACATAGGGGCAGTATTATAGTAGTTATAATTCTTGTACATAGGGGCAGTATTATAGTAGTTATATTCTTGTACATAGGGGCAGTATTATAGTAGTTATATTCTTGTACATAGGAGCAGTGTTATAATAGTTATATTCTTGTACATAGGGGGCAGTAATTATAGTAGTTTATATTCTTGTACATAGGGAGCAGTATTATAGTAGTTATATTCTTGTACATAGGAGTAGATTATAGTAGTTTATATTCTTGTACATAGGAGCAGTATTAATAGTAGTTATATTCTTGTACATAGGAGCAGTATTATAGTAAGTTATATTCTTTGTACATAGGGGCAGTATTATAAGTAGTTATATTCTTGTACATAGGAGGCAGTATTATAGTAGTTATATTCTTTACATAAGGAGCAGTATTATAGTAGTTAAAATTCTTGTACATAGGGGGCGTATTATAGTAGTTATATTCTTGTACATAGGGCAGATATATAAGTAGTTATATTCTTGTACATAGGAGCAGTATTATAGTAGTTTATATTCTTGTACATAGGGACAGTATTATAGTAGTTATATTTCTTGTACATAGGAAGGCAGTATTATAGTAGTTATATTCTTGTACATAGAGGACAGTATTATAGTAGTTATATTCTTGTACATAGGAGCAGTATTATAGTAGTTATAATCTTGTACATAGGGGGCAGTATTATAGTAGTTTATATTCTTGTACATAGGGGCAGTATTATAGTAGTTATATTCCTTGTACATAGGGACAGTATTATAGTAGTTATATTCTGTACATAGGAGCAGTATTATAGTAGTTATATTCTTGTACATAGGGGCAGTATTATAGTAGTTATATTCTTGTACATAGGAGCAGTATTATAGTAGTTATATTCTTGTACATAGGGCAGTATTGTAGCAGTTATATTCTTGTACATAGGGCAGTATTATAGTAGTTATATTCTTGTACAATAGGGCAGTATTATAGTAGTTATATTCTTGTACATAGAGGCAGTATTAAAGTAGCTATATTCTAGTACATAGGGAGCAGTATTATATAGTTATATTCTTGTACATAGGATCATATATAGTAGTTATCATTCTTGTACATAGGAGGCAGTATTATAGTATTAATATTCTTGTACATAGGGGCAGTATATAGTATTATATTCTGTACATAGGAGCAGTATTATAGTAGTTAAATTCTTGTACATAGGGGGCAGTATTATAGTAGTTATATTCTTGTACATAGGGAGCAGTATTATAGTAGTTATATTCTTGTACATAGGGAGTATTATAGTAGTTATATTCTTGTACATAGGGAGCAGTATTATAGTAGTTATATTCCTGATCATAGGAGGCAGTATTATAGTAGTTATATTCTTGTACATAGAGGCAGTATTATAGTAGTTATATTCTTGTACATAGGAGGCAGTATTATAGTAGTTATATTCTTGTACATAGGGGCAGTATTATAGTATTTATATTACTTGTACAAATGAGCAGTATTATAGTAGTTTATATTCTTGTAATAGGGAGCAGTAATTAAGTAGTTATATTCTTATACTAGGGGACCAGGATTAAAGTAGTTATATTCTAGTACATATGGGGCAGTATTAATAGTAGTTATATTCTTGTACATAGGGGCAGAATAAATATTAAATCTTTGTACATTGGGGGGGGGCAGTATTTTATAGTTATATTCTTGTACCATAGGGAGCATATTATAGTAGTTATATTCTTGTACATAGGGATCAGTATTATAGTAGTTAATTCTTATTACATAGGTGGACAGTTAATATAGTAGTTATATCTTGTACATTAGGGGGGCGAGATTATAGTAGATATATTCCTTGTACATAGGGGCGGTATTATAGAAGTTTATATTCTTGTACATATGAGCAGTATTATAGTAGTTTGAATGCTTGTACAATTAGGGGTCAGTATTATAGTAGTCTATATTCCTTGTACATAGGGAGCAGTTATTATAGTACTTATCTTCTTATACATAGGGGGCAGTATTAATAGTAGTTATATTTTTAACATAGAGGGCAGTATTATAGTAGTTTATATTACTTAAACCTATGGGGGATAGGGGGCAGTATTATAGTAGTTATATTTTTATAACCTGTAAATATTTTATTTTCTTAGTTTTTGCAGACTCGTCGGATCAGTGTCCCGATAGCTCGGTCTCCAGGTTCGTTTTGTGGGGGCCCCGCACCCCTTCCCCCTCTTCTTTGTTCCAGTCTTTGTATTGGGCTCTGAATGTCCTGTTATTTGCTTCTAGGACACCAACTGTGAAGAGTCCTAAATGCATAGACTGGGAGTCGCACCTGCGGGATGGTAAGTGCTTGTGCTTTGCCAGGTGTCTTGGCGTGGGGGTGGCGGAGGGGGCCCAGGCGTCCCGGCGGTGGGGGCCCTTGGGTCGCGGCGGAGGGGGCCGATGGGTCTCGGCGGAGGGGGCCGAAGGGTCTCGGCGGTGGGGGCCGATGGGGCTCGGCGGTGGGGGCCGATGGGTCTCGGCGGAGGGGGCCGATGGGTCTCGGCGGAGGGGGCCGATGCGTCTGGGCGGAGGGGGCCGATGGGTCTCGGCGGAGGGGGCCGATGGGTCTCGGCGGAGGGGGCCCGAGGGTACTCGGCGGAGGAGGGGGGGGGGGGCCGATGGTTCTGCGGGCGTAGTGGGCCGATGTTTCCTCCGGCGGAGGGGGGCCGATGTTCCTCGGGGCGGAGGGGGCCGATGTGTCTCGGCGGAGGGGGCCGATGGGTCTCGGCGGAGGGGGCCGATGGGTCTCGGCGGAGGGGGCCGATGTGTCTCGGCGAGGCAGGGGGCCGATGTCTCGGCTGGGGTGGGGCCGATGTGGAACCGCGCGGCGGGAGGGTGCCGAATGGGTTCTCGGCGGGAGTGGCCGATGGTTCCGGCTGAGGGGGCCCCGATGGGTCTCGGCGGAGGGGGCCGATGGGTCTCGGCGGAGGGGGCCGATGGGTCTCGGCGGAGGGGGCCGATGGGTCTCGGCGGAGGGGGCCGATGGGTCTCGGCGGGTGGGGGCCGATGGGTCTCGGCGGAGGGGGCCGATGTGGTCACGGCGAGGGGGCCAATGGTCTACGGATCTTAGGGGGGGCCCGATCGTCAGGGCTGGAGGGGGCCGATGCGTCTCGGCGGAGGGGTGGGCGTGGTACTCTTAACCGTCCCTCCACCCCATTCCACTGCCAGAGCCGCTGTACCAGACCTACCGCCAGAGCGTCATCAACAAGGAGATCCGCAGGCAGAACCGCGCCCCCACCAAGCCCACTACCCACCCCACCCAACCAGCAGCTTCACACCAGCTACGCCTCCTCCCAGGAGAGCAACACAGGACAGCCTGGGTGGGTCCCGCAAAAGCAAGGGCGCAGGTCTGTGGCCCCTCACAACACCCTGTGGCAGGAGCTGCCGGGTGTGATCGAGAGCGGGGTCCTGGCCAGTATGAGCAATGATGAGAAGAAGATGCAGGAGGTGAGCGGCGCAGGCTTGTGTGACGTGCTCTGTGCGCAGTCGACGTAGTCTTACCTGACAGTCGGCCATGTTGTTTCCCTGTCTGCAGAGCATGTTTGAGGTCCTGACCTCCGAGGCCTCGTACCTACCTCCTGAATGTGCTCCTCGAACACTTTCTTTCTTCAGGTCTGTTCGGGACCCTTCCGGCCTGGAGGCACTCGTCATCCGGGAGCAGAAAATCCTGTTCTCCAACGTCCTCAAGGTGAAAGAAGTCAGCGAGAGGTGAGTGGCCGGGCTGCAGTGTATGGCGGTATGTGACTGACCAATGGTGACGTGGCGGTATGTGACCTGTACTGACCGATGGTGACCGCGCTGCAGTGTATGGCGGTATGTGACTGACCAATAAGGACCTGGCACAGGTATGAATGGCGGAACAGAGACCGATGGGACCCGGGCTGGCAGTGTACTTGGGCGGTATGTGACTGACCCAATTGGGGACTTGCACAAGAGTGTATGCGGACATTTGATTCTGTACTGTGACCTTATTGTGGCTGGGCTGCAAGTGTATGGCTGTATGGCCGTCTGTGGACCTGTACTGACTGGGACGATGACGGGGCTGCAAGGTGAATGTTGGCTGTAATGTGACCTTTACTAGACATGACGTATGAAGGGCTGCAGTGTTATGGTCGGATATGTGACCTTAAACAGACTGACGATGAAGGGGCTGCAGTGTATGGCGGTATGTGACCTGTACTGACTGACGATGAAGGGGCTGCAGTGTATGGCGGTATGTGACCTGTACTGACTGACGATGAAGGGGCTGCAGTGTATGGCGGTATGTGACCTGTACTGACCGAAGGTGAACGCGCTGCAGTGTATGGCGGTATGGGACCTGTACTGACTGACGATGACGGGGCTGCAGTGTATGTCTGAACTGAGCGATGGTGGCAGTGGCGACGTGCCCTGTGTATAGAGTTATATATATGTCAGGCGGGCACCACAAATACCACAGAGAAAGGGGTGCAAACCGTATGTAGGGAAGCAGGTACTATCACATAGAAGAAAAGAAAACATACAAAATGGCTGCACAGCCATATAAACTTTATTAGAAACAAGGGACTACAAAAAACCAACACTTAAAAACATTTAAAAACACAGAGATATAGCAGTTTCAAATCCTGTTGGGAAATAGATGAAACACCTGATGTGAACACAATCCTATTGCAAGGTCTAGTTGGATAAAGTATGAATGAAAAATAGGAAAATAAGCAATAGCAGGAATAACACAGCAAAGAAACCCCTTTAAGAGAGTTGTAGAGACAAATGTATATAGTATAACCCCAGACAACATGGCATGGCAGGATTGTGCAGGTAACAGGCTAGGCTACATCACCGAGATCCCACGCGTATCGCTGACTATGCAGCTTCCTCAGGAGTTCATGGGGAGGGGCGGAGTGTCCCTTTAAATATCGATCCAAAAAAACCATGGAAAACCCGGAAAAATCAAAACCAGGAAACCAAACAAGCGGAGATAGAAATAATGAAAAAAAAATAATATATATTTTATAAAATACCTCACCCTGTGTGGCTATCCCATAGCAAACATGATGCAGGAGAAAAGTATGGCTGAACGGACGCCGAAGTACAACAGAAAAAGAAAGATACTTCAAGAGGTCGCCAGAGCGGCGAACTAAGAGAAAAACAGGCAAGGAAAATATTACCGATATATACGCACAGTAGCGCACGCAATAGACCCAAACTGATACATGGACGGCCCAATAACGGCATAAAATAAAATAAGGGAGATGGAGTACAATAGCCGCCATAAAAAACTCCAAAAATGTAAGTTATATGCATATAGACAAAGCAATGTAAAAAAAAGTCGCAAAAATAATAATATTTTCCGGGAAAGGGATGCCGCACACCATATGATTTTTGATAGGAAAATTCGGGTGCTCCGGGAAAGGTTTGCAAGCCCTTAGTACCAATATTGAAGAAATACCTTACAAAACCCCTAAGTAAAATGAGAATTTTGTGTTTATTGAAACATCATTAAAGTGAAAATCTCTCCAAGGGTAGATGATGCACGAAAAAAGGAAATTTCCCGACTTTTAGGGAAAAATTTTTTGCCAAATTGGCCTTCCTCAGTTTCCCGGGGAATTAGTTTACCGGGAGTTTAGAGAGCAAGGAGATGGCCCCCGGTATCTAATTCCAGACAGATTTAGGAAGGCCAATAGGGCTGAAAATTTTTCCTTAAAGCCCCTGATATCCTATTTTTTCTTGCATCATCTACCTTTTGGAGACTTTTTCATTAAATGATGTTTCAATAAACAGAAAAATTTCCCCATTTAAAAGGAGAGGAAATTTTCTTAAATTAAAAAAATAATAAATTTCCGTATTTTTTGGGACTATAAGGCGCCCCGGGACTATGGGGGCCCGCAAAAACATTGAGCGCATTAACTTTAACCCGTTCAAATATAAGGGGGCCCCGGGACTAAAAAAGGCGCACCGGACAAATAAGGCCCCCGGGACTAAAGGCCTTTTAATTTTTGAGCGCATAACTTTGACCCCCCTTTTTTTCATATATAAGCCCCGGGACTATAAGGCGCCCCGGGCCCTAAAAAGGGCCGGCGCATTAAATGAAAAAAATTTCAAAGCGAAAGCCAAAAATTTTACAACACTTTTTCACCATAACCCCAAACAGGGAAAGTTGTAACAAAAAAAAATACACATACAGTACTTTTTTCAGTTCATTCACCCCCCCAAAAAACCATAAAATTTCTTAAACTTAAATTGCCCAGAGTTAAACAGTTGAAACGTTTTCTTCATCCACTTTCTCGGTGCCCCCTCATCTTTTATCTGAGTCATTCTCGTTGTTGCTGCAAAAGCTTTTCAGTGATGATTCCAGCCTTCTTGAAACTCGGATGAAAACTGGAGGCTAAACCTTCTCCCAGGAAATCCACGATCCACTTGCACATAGTGAAAACTGGCACGGCGTTCCCTTTTCCCGTTTTGGGGAATGTGTGGTTTACCTTCTGTCAAACCCCAATTTTTCCCCCCGCAGCTCGCAATTTAAACCCTTTAAAAGCCCTGTTGACCCCCCCAAAAATCAGCGGCTTGGGGCTCTTTGGTTTTAAACCAAACCCGAATGAAAAAGCCCAAACAGTGAAAAAAAAAAATTTTTTTCACTTGGGCTTTGACAGTTTTCCGTCAAATGGGCAAAGCATTTGGGTCACAGAACCAATAGGGGTGGGGATTGGGGAAAAAATTTTCCCTCCGGGCCCCTTGACAAAGACCTCCCTCAGCCACTCACCTCATCTTCCCCCCGTCCCCCCAGCCCTTTGGGTTAGCCCCTTGGGTGTTTACACCACTGGAAAATGGGTTTTTTGGGCAAAGGGCTTCCCTTTAAAAATTAAACCCGGGGGGTAGTTCCCGGCCCCTTTGCCGACAGGGGAGAACCACAGTTAAAAAAACTTCTCCATGGGCCCCCTGGTAAAGTAAAAGAACCCCTACTGGTCCCTTTTTCTCAAAATACGTTTTTACAGGGATATCAAAATTTAGGGGACCTCATCCATTTAGGATGTGGGGTTTTCTTTGGTTTACTTTTTCACTTTCTTTTCTCTGCAGTAGGTGCGGGGAAAAAGGGCCGCCCTTTTCTTCAAAAAACCTTTTGGGAGCGCTGGCAGACAGTAAAAACTGGTGCGGAAAGGAGAATTACCCCTTTTTATGAAACGGAAAGCACCATTAAGGACCACCTTGAAAGTCCTTGATCTCCAGTTCGCGTTTCTAAACCCGTGGCTTTTTGTCTTTAAAAGAGAAAAGTTGGGGAAAGCTTCTTTTTCTGGGCCTTTTTCTGTTCAATAAACCCCCTTTTTCAAATTTTTCCTCCAGTGTGGCCAACCCTTTCTTTTGGGTTTCCTCTGAAACCAGTTTTTGGGCTTCTTTTCCTGGCGCAGGGGACTTCTTGTTTTTCCCCCACTTAACCCCCATAATTATTAATGTTGAATTTTCCCGGCAAACTGCCTAATTTTTCCCTGCCCCTACTGCCTGACTTTTTTTTTTTTTTTTTTTTTTTAAAACTTTAAGTTTTAAAAACAGCATCATAAGCATGCCCCTTTAAAAGGAAAGGGAATTTTTTAGGTAGTGGGTATAAAAACTTTTACAGTACGGTTAATTTAATGCACAGACAATTTTTAAACACAGATTTTTCTGCACACAGAGCTGTACTAACACCCCCACTTTGGACGGGTTCTGACTATGGTAGCCCCTTTCAGGCCCATTTTCATTTTTTCATGCCTATTTCCCCCCGGGGGATTGGGAGCTGCAATACGGGCCATTTACAATGGGCCGCCCTTTAAATTTTGCCCTTTTTTCCACGGAATCACCCGCTGAAAAAAATGGGTTGTAAAAACCCCCGGGGCGAAAATTTCCGCCAGTTGGGACTTATTTTTCAAAATGATTTGTTTAAAGATTTTCGACGTAAAATTTACTATTTGTTAAAAACAGTTTTCAAAAACAGTTTTCAAATCAGTTCCCAAACAGTGTCACTAAATTAAAACTGTAAAATACGTTCGGGAAAAAAGACTGAAAACGAAAACTTAAAGTGGGAAAATTGATTCATATATAAGGGGAAACCGGACTATTAAAAGGGGCACTTTTTGGGTTTCGAGAAAATTTAGGGTTTTATGTGCGCCTTTTAAAAACCAAAAATAAAGGAAAATTAAATAATATAGAGATCTATACACCCAAAAAAATCATAATGAAATGGAAGGAACACATCTAACCCCCCCCCCCCGCCCCCCCCCCCAAAAAAAAAAAAAAAAAAACCCACAAAACCCCCAAATATGTAAGATGATTTAAAAAAAACCCAAAAACCGCAGAAGACGCAATTAAAACCCCACAGGGCGAGGGAAAAAAAAATAAAAAAAAAAAAAAGGAGTACCAAAAATACCCCCCCGCCCCCCCCCCCCCCCCCAAAAAAAAAATTTAAAAAAATTAATTAAAACGCAAATGAATAAAAATAACATGAAAATACAAATGGAAAAATCACAAATAAAGTGTTCTCAAAAAGGGAAAGCATGCCACTAATAAAATTATAACAGGATGGTAGTCCAAGTGAAGGGGGCCAAAGCAAAGGGGCCGATTAAAACATCAGGGAAGCCAAAGGGAAAAGGGGAATTTGGGAAAGGGGAATGAGAGCGGAACGCACTTACGGTGCATCCAAAGCAGGGGAACGGATGCCGTGGGCAAAGAAATCCAGGCAATGATGAAAAACAAGCGGAATAAGTACAAGAGACATCACAGATGGGACCTAAAGAGGAAATATAACAATAAGCACAAAGATTAAATATATGTCAATTAATCAAAACCAGTATAAAGTAGCTCCTCATTGATACCTGTAGGGAAAAGAGTGTTAAGATCAAAAATCCATATGGACTCAGCGCGTAAGAGAGCTGGAACAATGTTACCCCCCCTTGGACCCGATTTCAGATGCTCAAGACCAACAATTTTGCACCCTGCATAGTGGCCACCACGTACCTGTAAAAAGTGTGAGGCCACAGACGTAAGTTTCTTACCCTTGTCCACATCTCTATGAGCTGAAGAGATAGAAAAAGGATCCAGCACCACTTTTCAACTAAGTTGTTGGGTAGTTTGGCCAACGTAAACTTTGGGACAAGGGCGCACAATAGCATAAACCACATTAGAAGTTTTGCAGTTAAAGGGAACCTGTCACATAGTTTTTGCCCTCCTTGCTGAGGACAGCACAAGCCAGTGTCAGACCTGCTGTTTCCAGCGCTGTGCCCCTTAGTCTGTAAGATGCTGGAGTTTTCGAGTATTTAATGCTCAAATCTGCAGTTTTCAGCCAGAAGAGTCGTTCGAAGAGTCGTTTTTTTTTCCCCCCAAACCCCGCCCACCTGAGGCTAGCCCGCCCACCTCAACTGACAAACCTATTACTTTGAATAGATAAGTAAAACAGATTTCTGAAGTGCCAAAGCAATACCGGAGTAGGGGATGCGCCGAAAACAACTTCTTCGCCCGGATTTAAAACATACAAATTTATTATGACATGTTAAAAAACAGCCATGAAATACATAAGCCAAACCCTATGCAGCCAACAGACGCTTTTTCAAGCAAAAATGCTCTTGATCACTGCTAACGGGAAACTGCTGGAGGCGCCCAATATTTAAAACAACACTTCCCCCCAATCCGGTGGCTGGATGCAAGTCACATGGTTATGACACTAAGGAATGACGGCATTTAAACAGGCAGAGAAAAAAAAAAAAAGGAAAAAAGAAAAACAAAACAAAGAGCATAGAATTGTGGTACAAGCTGAGAGATTATACTAAAACAATACAGGTGAGTTATAGAGCATTATCTACACACTACCACTACCGTCTCATTGTTCTCTACATGTGTAGTAAATACAATTATAAAATTATAATGATAATAATAAAAGATTGTAGTGCTAAATTGTGATAGATTTAAACTCTCGGGGGGGGGGGGGGTATAAATGTATGTTGAGCTATTGATTTTCACACAGACAAACTGAAAATTGACAAAAAAGTCAAATTGGAATTAGTTATCCATATAAAGTTTGAAATGTTTATATATATATATATATTATAATAAAATTATATTATTATATATATATAATATATATAATATATATTATATATAATAAAGTAAATCTTGCGAAAATTTAGGCCCTGCGGGGGCACAGGTTCAAAGCTTGAGAATCCACATGGCTTCTCTCTGCCTTAGTTTTTCTTAACCAATTCCCACCTCTATACGGTTTATGCACTTGCTCTATTGCATGAAATTTCATGCTGGTTAAGTTGCCCTGATGATACTCCAGAAAGTGTCTGGCAGCTCCTGACATTTGGCTTTGTAGTTTGTTGGTCAAAGGGTCATACTAGCTCTCATTTTGGCTTTATGTAAATCCCTTGCATGGTAGCCTCTCTACCAATTAGCGCAACAAACTATTGACCAGAGGCTTACACAGAGAGGTTACCATGCAAGGGATTTACATAAAGCCAAAATGAGAGCTAGTATGAAAAACTAAACACAGCTCCTACAAGAGACCAAAACTCGTACTAGACCCTTTGACCAGAAAATAGTGTTCTCCACTAATTATAGTACTAATTTCTATGAAATACAAAAAATCTTTTATAGAAACCTTAATATTCTACGCCAAGATGAGATTTTAGGCTAAAAACTAGACAAAGGAGTACAGTGTGTCCCAAAAAGAAATAAAACACTTGGTGAATATTATCCCCTAGTGTTTACACTAGTAACAACAATCCTCTAAAAAACGTGGCTTTCTAGAGATTTTTTTGAATGTGGAGGCAACTAGTGTAATGTATGTAAAATGGGCCTCAAGACCCGATACTTTTACTGATGCCAAATAAACAAATAAATAATAAAATTCACTGCAATTCTAACTTCAATAGCCACCATTGTCATCAATAGAATACATTGCACAACTTGCAACAAAAACCTAGGCAGCACTCATTCGTAAGAAAAGAACGCGTATACAGAACATATTGCTGGTGTCAACAAACTATAGGGTTAGATATATATAAGACAAAGCCAAATGTCAGGAGCTGCCAGTACACTTTCTGGAGTATTAAATCAGGCAACTTGAACCAGCATGATATTTTCATGCAATATGAGCAAGAGTGCATGAAGACCGTATATGAGGTGGGGAATTGGTTACAATGCAAGGCAAGAGGAATCCAGTGGATTCACAAGCTGGAACCCGTGCGCCGCAGGGCCTAAATTTCGCGACAGATTTACTTTTAAATATATTGACATTTCAAACTTTATATGATAGCCAATTCCATTTGACTTTTTGTCATTTTCAGTTTGGCTTTGCGAAATCGATAGCTCAACATACGATTTTATACCACCCTCGAGAGTTTAAAATTATCACAATTAGCACTTACAATCTTTTATTATTATCATTAAAATTTATTAATTGTATTAACAACACAAGTAGAAACACTGATGACGGTAGTCTTAGTGTGTATTATAAGCTCTATAACTCACCAGTATTGTTTTCAGTATAATCTCTCAGCTTGTACCACAAGTCTAGTCTTTGTTTTGTTTTTCTTTTTTCCTTTTTTTTTTTTCTGCCATGTTTAAATGCTGTCATTCCTAAGTGTCATAACCATTGACTTGCATCCAGCCACCGGGATTGGTGGAAGTGTTGTTTTAAATATTGACGAGCCTCCAGCAGTCCAGTTAGCATGTGATTCAAGAGCATTTTTGCTTGAAACGCGTCTGTTTGGGTGCATAGGGTTGGCTTATGTATTACATGCGCTGTTTTTTTCTAACATGGTCATAATAAATGTAAGTTTTAAATCCTGGGCTAATAAGTTGTTATTCGGCGTATCCCATACTCCGGTATTACACTTCGGCACTTCAGAAATCTGTTTACTTGTTTGCTCACCCGATGGCCCGGCTGTATGTCAAGGCTCCATACTTTTGGCGATCCTACAAGCACAGCGACTTAGCGCCTAACCAGGTGAGCCACCAAGCTGTTTTTGTTGTTGTTGCATACACCCCAAGTCAGGCCGTCGACCCAGAGTGGGCCTGGGGGCCCCCCCCCGGACCTAGGCTGTTTTCTCCGCACAAGGGTCAAAAAAGCAAGTCTGGGCGTGTCACAAAAGTCCCACTCTCCTTTCAACAAAGCCTGCCCTGCCAGCCTGTCTTCTGTGTTCGACCGCGACCGCCTCCGGCCCCACCCATCCTCCGCATCTGACAGCGCTAGATGCTGCCCTTTAAAATTCCTCAGCCTAAGTAACTAAAAACTGAAATTCTCTAATTCTACCTATGTTCTACATGGTTCACTAGCATAAAGCAATAGTATTCTGGTGAAACAAAGAGAACGTGTTTTCACTGAGCTGTATTGAGAGAAGACCCTAGCACACGTCCTTGCCTCTTATGAGACACAGACACACATTGATGCTGAACAGGAAGGGTGTTCTATGTAAAACAAGGTCAGGGATTTTTTCCAGCCAATCTCATCCATACACAATCCCCTTCATACGTCGCCACACCTAGCCACTCCATGCTCTATTCTCTAAGCTGATTTGCTGGCCACCATATGAACAGAAGGCGCCGAAAATGGCGTGAGAAATTAATAAGATTATGTTGCAGATTTTCAGCCTAAATTAGGTCGCAGTGATCGAAAAATTCCGATCAACATAAAAACCGTGCCGATTTCAACTTTGTCGATAATAATCGCTCAACACTATTAATGAATACATATTGCAAAGTAACTTGTTTTTGCAAAATCTTTAACATTAAAAGAAACCCTTGTAGTTAGACAACGCCTTTAAGTACAAAACCGACTTAGACCTTGAAGGGTTAAAATAGTTCTCATATTCAAAGTTTATTGGCAACACAGCGGGAGAGATTATTGGTATATTGTTTTCAGACTTCTTTGTGTCGGATGTGATGCAGTTTTTGTTATTTTTTTGCATAGTTGTGGACTATAGGTCACTACCACAGTTACAACATTTTTTCTTTGTATTAGAGAAGTTGACTTCTGGGTAGCTTGGGGGCTTTGACAATTTAATGATTAATTGAATTGGGATGCTAGCTTAATTCAAAAATGTATTTTTAACATAGTTTTATTTGTTCATCCCTGTCTGCTGGGGTGGAAAAGACCTGATTATATCCGATGGCCAGGAAGCACTGTAGATGACAGGTTTTTTAACATGGTTTGGATGGAAGCTGTCCCATATGAAGTATGTAGGCCAATCGGTACAAAGATAACTGTATTGAGCGATTTTCAAGTTTTATGTTGACATTTAAAAAGTTTATTTGATTTATAAATGGCTTAATGTCATGTAAAATTTACTCGTTGAGTAATCTTCAGATTCTACTGTTGAAAACCACTTCGGACGTTTGGTCGTATTTTTTTCTTTTCTTCCTGGGTTCCGCAAATTGTACCATTAGGAAAATGAGTTTAGCATTTTCATTTTTTATGGATTTTGGTTGTGAATTTGTGTCCAGAACGACATACAAAGTTTTTTACACGTTTAACCATCCCTATTGACCTTGAGTAAATTGAGGAATGAACACGTTCTAAGTTTTTTTTACTCTTAAAAACAGACTGACAAAATAGGCATTGTATGAACTATAAAGCATGTTTTTATTGAGGTCAATGGGGATAGTTTACTTTTGTTTTTAGTCCGAATCTGCATGGATTTTGACTTGTAATACTTGAATGGGGAGAAGTTCTGTTGTGGAACGTTTATGTTTAGACACCGTTTAGATGATGAAGATGTCCTTTGTCGAAGTAGAATCATACAATTACATTCGACCATTAAAAAGTTCTGACAATAGTGATGCGCATAATGCTGGCCATGGAAGTTCCAGTGCACTGCAGAAATATTTCATTAGCAAAAGAGAACAAATTTTATACAAAGTGAGTTGTAGTGAGTTGTAGTACAGATTCAGAAGCAGTACCACTAGCCTGAAGATACACCTGGCAAATTGTAGTTTGTCTTTTTATTTTTCTTCATTTCTTACACCATGCCTCAAATCTGTGTACAGACATGTTCACAGATACTTTATTTTTTTAAACTCTTCCCTAATTTTTCCTAGAGCTGGAAATATCTTTCAATTTCTTAATCTCATTGCACTTTTTATTTATTTTGACTGTTGTAAATTAAAGGGGTGTTCCAGAATCCACGAATGGTCATTGGTCCATGGGGGCATGATTAAAAATAGAAAATAAGGCTCATATTTCCCTCCCAGATGATCGCCTTCAGTTCGGCTAATGGTCCAAATATCCCAGAAGTAGTCGGTGAACGTTCATCGTTCATGTGACAGGTGCAGCCAATAACGGGCTACAACAATTCAACATGCACGTGTGTTGGGACACGCTGTGCATGTATTATGGCTTCAACTGTCACTTGAATTGAGAGACCATTCCACGCTAACGGTAGGGATGTATGGAACCAGCACCAGGTCTGAAGGAGACTGTCCGAGAGGTAACAATGAGTCTTATTTTCTATTTATTTATTTTTTTTCAACTGTGTTTTTATTAAACATTTTAGCAATAATTTTTAACAACATTTATGGCTTGCAAGCCATGATACATGTTTATGCTTGAGTATGCGAGTAAAGTACAGATTATATTAGGACATATTTACTGGGAGACTGGCGCGTTTCTCCGCAGGCAGGAGCCTCTTAATTGAGTGTGCCAAATGGGTTTTACTCTTGTGCGTTTCTCAAATCTGAGACTATTCTTATCCTATATAGGATGCTGTCTCCTACTTATTAAAATTTTTTTCTGCTTAATCAGGTTGTTATGAATGTTTGTCGCGCTTCGAGAATATAACATTAACTTTGAGAAACATAAGACTAAAGGAGGAGAAGCATGTGTAAATCACGGGCGTTCTGCTCCCTACTGCTTGCCCAATATTTGAGATTGTTCTAGGCTATAAAAGGCTTGCCTGCCTGGCCCACGAAGATCCACCCCCATCTGGCCAAGTTGTCTTGTAAGTTTGACAAGCATCAAGAACATGACATAAACTTTACAAACTTATTACACTAAGAGAGAAGTTGAGTATATCATATTCGTTCATCTCTCAAGCTTCTCTCGAGTGGGCGAGTGCTCGTAGTCTTTCTGGGATGTTGCCGCCTGCTTGTTAAGATTCATTTCCACATACTCAAGTTGTCATATACATTTGGAAGGTATTGTAAACAAAACAATAACTGTAAAACACTTGACATAAAGAGGGATTGGGGGGGGGGAAAGAATGACAAGGGGGGATGAGGGAGACAAGGGGGTCATCACCCATATTGCTTCACCCCAGCAGCTCATGATATTTAGTTTATGGGACTATTTATTAGGTACCATGTTGTGAGGTTTGAAAGCCCTCCAGTCTTCTTATTGTTCGTCTGGATATTGTGGGGAGAGTTGATGAAATTTGTCCACATTTGGAAAAAAAGTTGTGTTTTCTGTGTCATTTTGTGTTGTTGTTTCTACCCAATCCATACGGCGACAAATTGTGAAGTTTCTCATAAAAAATCTTTTTCAACGGTGGGTGGGTAAGAATTATTTTTTGGAATTCCATCATAGAGGATTACTTTCGCTGCCGCTGCTCGCTATAATAAACAAAATTTTTGTTGTGTTCGTTGGGTATGAGAGAATAATCTTAGGAATGTAATACCGAAGAAGAGCCCAGAGTTCGGTTTTTTTCTGGACACCGTGGTAATAAGTTTCTGAGGGTAAGATGATCGCACATCTTCTAGCCAAAGGCTGGAATTTTTGGCAATGCAAAAGCAGTTGTAATAAATCTGCGTGTGGGGATTACATTTTGGACAAGCATGAGTTTCAGAATGTCCCATCAAATATCCTCGGTGTGGGGAGACATAGGATCTATGTGTAATTTTAAAGGCCATTTCCCAGTACATCATTATTTTCTATTTCTAATCAATGATCCCTTTGTTATTCAGACTGTACATTGAAGAATCCTTCCATAGCCAATCTGTGTTTAACTGCGCAACTGTGAGAGCTTTCTCATGATGAATGCTCTTAACTATTTCTTCACACATATTACCTCTGCCCTTAACTCTCCGCTTACCCTCAATGTTAAAATTTGATAATTTTCTAAGTTTGTTTAAAAATAAAAGTTTTAGGATGTCCCAAGCAACTCTCACATCAATATTGGGCATATTAATATTTATCAAGTGTGCCCGCTTCATTTTTAATCCCTGACCTTTTTGACACAGCCTCATTTATTGAATCTGACATGTTGCTTAAAGTGGGAATAACTTTTCAATGAGTTTAACTTTCCATTGAGAGATTTGTTTTCTTGTGACAAAATTTGCTTTAAATTCATAACAAATTTTAGTGAAAACAGTTTTCAAGGATGTCTATGGTGGGGAATGTGAATAATGATTTTTGAATGGATTGTTCTTTGAGTTGAAAAATAGAGAAAATATTAAAGAATGACCGGCCTTCCCACCTCCTATATACCTCTGCCTCTTAGAGAATAATCAGCCAGTAAATAACGTCTGAATATCAACAACTAACAAAGAAATCAAAATATGCGCAGCCCTAGCTAGCCAAGATTTTGATATTAAATCCTCCGTCACTACCAACCTTGGTAAACAACTTAATAGTGTTCCCCCATACAAATTTTTTTTAAAATGTTTTTTTATGACCTTGGGAGGGGGGGGGCATAGAAAATTTTAGTACACTTGTAGTAGTAACGTGATGGTTAGGCATATGATGGGCCCTTTATGTTAGAGATCCCTATAAATCACTCCATTTATCAAACTGCACCCATTAAAATATTCAAAACTGCATTTAGAAAGTTTGTTACCCATATAGGTGTTTCACAGAAATTAAAACAGTTGATGTAAAATTTAAATATTTCACTTTCTTTTTGAGATTTTCAATTTAACTGAATCACAGATACGTACAACTCAATATAGAATGTCTTGATCGTTGTTTTTAGAGATACAGTATCCCATATTCGGCATTGGTGTGCCAAAAACACTTTTTAATGCGCCAAAGATTAGGAGCATTCTGGGGGCGTCGCACCACATTCATAGAAGTAGACACATTTATGATTCTTTGATGCCAAATCTAGGTGCAGAACAGTAAGAACAGCCAGACCAAGTTACAGGGGGTGCTGCCTGAGCCAGACCCTTTCCCGGTATTGGCTACTAGTCCTTGCAACCTGTATGTATGACCTCAGAACAGTTTCATACATTTCTGACACATTCTACAACTGCTTAAAGACTATTTCGAACTGCGCTTCCCAGCATCTGTGATTCTACATGGTCACCTCCCATGGACTTTTGTTATTTTTCAGTTGAAGTTGTGGGAGGGCTTTTTTTTGTGGGATGAACCGACATTTTCAGTACCACTTTGGGTTTCTCATGATGCGTTAATCATATTTTTTTTTAAATTTAGTTTTATCTCCTCATTTTATTATTAGGTCATTCATCGTGTGGGTTAAATAAAATGACAGTTTGATAGCCTAGATCATTATGCATGTAGCAAAACGAAATGGGTGTACTTTTTTGTTTAGAGCTGTTTTTAATGTGAAATGGGTAGTGTTCATGTTTTTACTTTTATTTTTTAAATTATATTTATTCAAATTTTTAAGTGGGGCAGGGCAAAGGTAGGGAAAGGGGGTGGAAAGGAAGGGAGGAAAAGGTGTGGAGTCAATCATCTTTGAAGACATCAAATGTATAGATCACATTCAAAACTACGAGGACCAGATCCTCATATTATGTGAGATTGCTCATTTGAAGGCTATTAGAATTGTTTTTCAGTTGTAAAGAGGGGGAGAAAATAAAATAAATAATAATAATTATTAAAAAATGGGAGGGAGGGGAAGGAAGCATAACATGGTAATTGGGAGAAGACCGGCAGACAAATCTCCTGTGTATCTCCTGTACACAATAAATGGAGTTGAAGAATTAACCAAGATAAAGAACCCGGTAGTCAGCTCACCTGTAAGATAATGAAGTGCAGCAGAAACACTCCCCGGAATTGGTTGATAGCAAACGACACCAAAACGGAACACCAAAAGGTAAGAGCAGACGTGTCCGCCGAAAAAAGTAACTGCTGAATGTTAAAAAATTGTAAGCTTTATTGAGTAACCTGAAATTAAAATGTATCACATCATAAAAGTAACAAATAATGTCGCATCTAAATGCCTGGACGGTATCGCACGCTTTTCGGAGATTGACGTCCATTTCCTCAATGCATAAACATATAAGATCTGGACCACGCCTATATATAAGGCACCTCAACGCCAACACGTGAAACAAAGTCACTGTTTTGAACGACATACGAAAGATCTGGTGCAGTGTCATTCAGATCAATAAAAACAAAAACAACACAAAAATGCGAGTACAAAAAAAGAAGGATACATCAATAATGAGGCAAATAAGTTATCGTGGCGTTTATTAAACCACTGGGGAATCTAGTGCCCAATCTAAATATCCACCAGGCCTCTCGCGCATATAACTTTCGATTGTATCCCCACCTCTAATCGGGTTTAAAGAACTCTTTCTATACCTTGGAAAACTAGGGTGGTGGTATCCCCCGCATGCACCTCATGAAAAGTGTCTGAACACATTGATACTCCAACAAATTGAGTACTTTCTTGCATCCGAGATTGTCTCCGAAAACGGGTCTTCAAAGTACACGAATGCAACCAACCTACTGTATCTGACACAAATTGTATGTGATCAGATAAACTACCACTGTATCGCGTGTTGCAGTTATGTATGAGCGCATATTAAAATCCATATTCGTGAGATAGAATGAAATGTCTGAGATGTAACAACATGAACGACAATGTCCCAGACATCTCGTATGGCCACATTTATTCTATACCTTTGTATTGTAAAGCCAAGTTACAATGGGAAGACTCATACTCAGACCGCTGTAACCTGGGGGAAAAAGAATAGACCGAAGAGTACTATATACCGTTTTCTGGAAAAAAATTTACATTCCGCGAAAATTGGCCCAGGTGGAGCTCACCATCCTGTTCGTAAGTAAAAAGGTAAGTAATTTCTTATTAATATTGCAAATCTGTTTTAAATTGCGGACTGTAATGTTGCTGTGTAAAAGTGATGGAATCTTTTCTAGAGTAATCATATTTAAATTTTTCTTCTCTCCAAGAAGGTTCACATCTAGAAATCTGGAAACTCGGTTCTGGATTTCCCTCAAAGCCAATCCGGATAGCCCGTTAACTAAGTCTATCATTCACCTGTTTCTTCATGCAGTCTATCCTATATGAGAAACAGTGAATGATAGACTTAGTGAACGGGGATATCCGGATTTGACGATAAATAATCCCTATGCACTTTTTAGAGACACTTGGAATATATTTTGGTGCTTTATAATTGGCATCCAACATGACCTCACCTCTAACTCCGGTATATACTATGAAATTGAGTCAGACCATGTCTATGTAGGTGGAAAAATAAAAAAGTTATGTATCCAGGAAGGTGGGGAGGGAAAAACTAATGTGTCAACAAAAAAAAACAAAAAACGTTGAGTCCTTAAGGGGATAAAGATCTTGCAAAACCAAGTCACCTTGCAAGAGGTGTCGATTAACAATGTCCTACCTATCCACTCTTATATGGGTACATTGGCTCCTCAAGTCACTATAGTTACAGACCTGTTTGAATTCTCCTGATAGGCTGCCAGCACTGGTCGCTATAGCTACAGACCTAGTGTGCTCAACAGCTCATCACTGCAAGCCAGAAGAAGCCACTAAACACACCCCTGAATTCAAAAATGAAACCGAGAAAACAGGACTGAGGCAAAGTGAATTGATGCAGTGAGACAACCCCTTTAATGACAGCACATTTTTGTTTGTTTGTTAGATTACCCCATAAATGACTTAATCTAAGAAACTACACCCCTTAAAGTATTTACAACAGTGTTTAGGAAGTTTGCTAACCCTTTAGTTGTTTCACGGAAATTAAATGAAAAAAAAAACAAGGTTGGAGGTGAATAGTCAAATTTAACTTTTTTTGCAATTTTCAGTTTTTTCCATATTCACAAGGAACATGAAGATGTGACCATGGGAATGCAACATCATATTGGATTCCCGCAGATTTCTGCTGTTTTTATGTGATGTCCATAGTAGTTACGCCTAGTGCGCTATTGGGCTTCAACCACAATCCTCAAGAGTAATGGCGAAGGAGCACCGACAGTACTTGGGGGTCTCATTTTCAATACGATTTTATTTGAGCGCCTAAGCTGCTAAAATCTAATAAACGCCCCTAAAAAGACCCTGTATTGGAAACTACAGCCCTTAAGGAATTTATCCAGGAGGATAGGGAGTATACTGACCCCACAGCTGTTTCAAATTTTTTTTTTTTTGTGTGTTAAAATGTGTAAATGAAAATAATTTTTTTCCAACATATCCTGGCAATTTGAGCTTGAAATATGGCTTTTTTTTTTATTTTTTTTTTATTTTTTACAAGGAATCTTGGAAAAAGCACCTCAAATTTTATTACACAATTTTTTACAATTTTGGCAAAAACCTATACGTGGGTATAAACTGCTGTTTGGGCGCATGGCAGGGCGTACAAGGGAGGGAGCACTACTTGGCTTTTGGAATGCAGATTTTACTGGATGCCATATCTGTTTTGCAAAGCCCCAGGTGAAACCTTCCAGAGTTCGCCCCAGTTTGGATTCGGCACCTTTCATGTATCTCAACTAGGTGTGTATTGTACATTTTGGGTGCTCAGGTGTTTCATAGTTTTTTGTTTTTTTTTTAGCATTGGGCTATGAAAATAGGGGGCGGGGGAGGGAGCGCAGTTCTGCCATTGTTTTTGGGCTTCAATTTTACAGTGTTCACCACGTGGTGTAAATGAAAGGATAATTTTACAATGCGAGTCGGTGTAATTACAATGGTATAAATTATATATAGTTTGTTTTATGACACAATAGAAATACATTTGCAAAAAAATATATATATATTTATGTCATCATAGTCTGAACGCCGTAACTGTATACAGAGATGATTGTGGTCTTTTTTTGGTGAGATGGGTTGACATGTTTATTGATATCATTATGGGGTGCATATGATGCTTTGATCATGTAATACTCATCTCTATGGCAACTGTCAGTTACCATGCCCGGCAATGTCCATAATGCAATTCGGGGCATGGTGATATCACAGACATGCAATACATCGCAGCAGCTAAGGGGTTTATCACCCGTGGCCGGAGCTGGAGTAATATTCCTGCTGGTCCCATGATGGGATCGTGTGGGCTCGCTTGTGAGCCCGCATGATCTGTATTATGTACCGGTAAGTCCATTTGCGGGATGCACTTTCCGCTAGGACTTACCGATATGTCCTATGTGGGGAAGGGGTTAAGGGAAATGCTACCAAATATTAATGAAATGCATGTAAACTTTTGACTTTGCAGAAAATCATAAAATTGCCTTGAAAAACTCCCTCATTATTCTGGCATTTGGCAACTATAAATAATTTTGTTTCCTAATTGACCTAAAACATGTAAGGTTTATTTTGATTTCCTGTCAGATAGTGAGAAAAACATGCATATAGACACACACAATATTCATGTTATTCATATAGACACATATATATGTATGTGTATATATTCACAACATTGTGTGTAGTAATATATATATATATATATCTATATATATGAATATATAGTATATATATAATATATTATATATATATAAATATAATACATATTTGGTAAGGTCCCAAATGGCTAAGTGGTAAACGGGGGATACAATAGCCGCCAGAGTTCTCGATCAGGTATGGCGAGAGGAATACATATCACCGAGAGACCTGGCCTCGTGGGTTGAAAGCCGTCACTTCGTTTGCGGTCAGCTGCATTAAGCGGTTGGCACATGTTTATCAAAGTGTTAGCTGTGGGAAACACAGCTTAGTCCCGGGTCTGGCTTTTACCCGGAGCAGTCAAAGGGGGGAGTTGGGTAGGTACTTGCTCCCCCATGTGTCCAAGTGCCCAGGGTTTCGTCTGGCTGTATAAGTCCCAGGCTAGTCAACTGACTGTGGGTGTGGTCTGCAGTTAAAGGCCAGGAAAGTTTGGGCCTGAGGGGCTACACATATAGGAGCTCCATAGCTACAAGATGGTAGTAATGATTACTTTGTGTTTAGTAGCGCTCGGTATCGAGCAGGAGTTTTATTTTGTGTTACTATTTGTAATGACATATACGTTTTTGGCTGCCATTCGCAACAATAAACTCCGACCAGAACCGTGCTTCTGCTTACAGAGGCTGTCTTGTCTCCCAATTGCCTTGGGACATGTTTCGCATGTACCACCAGAGCTTTAACCCCCCTTACAATATATATATATATATAATATATAATATATATATAAATAGTAAATATATATATAGTATATATATATATATATTTATATATATACTATATATATACTATAATATATAATATTGTAATTTATGAAACATGTCCACTGGTATAATACAAGCGCGTACATGACTGTACTGCGATGTATTGTATAACGGTCAATCACCATGGTATGGTGCTGTCAGACTGATCCCAAATTCCATCAAAGAGAAGCGTAAGCACATATCCAAAAAAATCCAGCCAACCAGAAAGTGTCTTAAAAAGTGGCAAAAGATTGTGATTTTGGCGCAGCATGTTTGCAGACCCTTTCTTCACACTGCTTGACTTTAGGGTGTGGCTTAATTAAAATTGAGCTTGGCTTCCTGAAGAAGTGGGTGTGGCCACGATGTGAAGCACTGCACCAAAATTTTTGACAAAATTCTGACATGGGGAAAAAAGGCCCCCAAAAAGTTGGTTTAAAAAGCTAGACAAGCTGCACAAAAATTATCAATCAGCACTCTGGTGCATTTTTAGACTGCCTGTCTAAGTTTATGTAGTCAAACTTTCAGACAGTATTAGTACATTAGGGGCCAACGCTTCACTTATTTACGTAGTAGCTTTGGCTAAGGAATAAAGTTGTACAAATATTGTATTCAAAAATCTCGCTTCACTATTAATGTAGCTTTTCTAAGAATAAAGTTGCATATTGTATTCCAAAAGATCTCAACCTCATTTTTATTTAAACCCCACCCCCCCCAAAAAAAAAAAAAAAAACTACGATTCACTTCTGTGTCTTAGGGGAAATGTGTATGTACTTGGATATGCTCTCTTCATTATACATCCGTATATACTTGCCTTTTTTAACCAGTTCCATTTACAACCCTTCCTGATCAGTCACATCTTCCTTTTCATTAATACATGAGAGTTTAAAGGAAACCTGTCACATAGAGATATGACATGCCGCGAGGTTATGCCCCCCTTAGCTAGCGCATCACAACCTAGTGTCAAGAACCTGCTGTCCCAGCACTAGTGCCCTATTCTTAAGATGCTGTAAGTTTTTAGAGCATTTACCCCTCGAAAACATATTCATGATTAGGTGTTAGGAGAGGTCCACTCACCAAAGGCTAGCCCTGCCCCACTGACAGGTATTCACAATGTCTGTTTCTACCTATTCACAGTAATTAGGTTTGTCAGTGAAGGTGGGGGCGGGGCTAACCTCCGATTGGCCGGGTTTGAAAAAACTGACACTCCTGAAGGGTACTCATCGTATGACTTCTTCTGCTGACAACTGCATATTTTGAGCATTAAAAACACGAAAACTACAAGTATCTACAGAATAAGGCACAACAGCGCTGGATAACAGCATCCTGACACTACCGTGTTCTGTCCCTCAGTCCAGGTGGCAAAAACTATGTGACAGGTTCTCTTTAAGCACTATAAAGCTTCTTTGCATTTGTTATTCTACTAATTTTTTTCAGGTTTTTTGTGTGATACATTAGGCTTTTAGGATTTGTTACGAATAATATGAAGGAAAAAGGTAAATTAAAATATTATGTCTGTTTTTCACATTTTTTCATCTATATTTTTAACCGCAAAAGTGATGCTAAAATCAGTTTTTTAATTGTATCACTTTTCTAGCCTGGACCTTTATATGTTATATAAAGTTTTAGCAAAATTGGGGCAGGTTGTGTTTTTTTAAACTCCCTTCACCGACATTGGAGGACGTATCATACGTCGCTATGCGGGACTGTGCGTTGCCCTGGCAAATGTACGTATGCATATGTCCGTTGGCGATACGAGTGGCGTTCTGAAAGATACTAGGCCCGCACGATGCGACATGGGACCTTCAGCGGTATATTACAGCTAAGCCTCATGCGTAATCATCCACGGCCGGAGTGAGCTCCGGCCGCGGGTGTTTAACCCTTTAACTCCGACGATCAATTAAGATCGTCGGAGCTAAGTCGCAGGCAGCAGGAGTGAATTCCTTCTGCCTGCTCTCAGCGATCTCCTACGAGACAGCCCCGGGAAGTGAAAGTCACTTCCTGCTGCCTTCTGCCTGCTCTCAGTGATCTCCTACCAGACAGCATCAGGAAGTGAAAGTCGCTTCCCAAGTCGTCTGTGACGTCACCATGCCCACAATGCATTTTGGGCATGGTGATTGACAGTTGCCATGGAGACCAGTAATACTCAGCAAAATGCTCTGCAGGTCTGCCATTGCAAGAGCTGATCTGAAATCCTCATAGCAAATATGCCTATTTGGAAAAAGTGAAAGAAAGGTGGTAAAAATATAAGTGAAATGAAAGACAATCAAATGGAAAATATAGAGAAGGGAAGCTCACCGGATCCCAAACTTGAAAGTGGCTGCCGTTCAGTCGGCTCCGGTTGTCTCATGGTGCTGTGGGAAAACAAATGTCCAAGCGCTGTAGACTTGAATCAATCTGAAATCTTCAAGGTAATCCGGCAACTCGATTAGAGGTAATCCACAAAGATGTATATTTACTTTGGGAATGTTTTAATCACTGTTTTTATAACGCTAACTACAATAAAAGAGTTGAGTTGTATTTTCTGGAATACATCTTGTGGATTTACCTCACGTGAGTGCCGGATACCTTGAAGATTTTCAGAGATGATTCAACGTCTACAGCAGGACGTTTGTTTTCCACAGCACCATGAGACAACAGGGACTGAACGGCAAACTTCAAGTTTGGACAGCCCGGTGAGCTTTTCTCTATTTTTTTCACATTTGATTGTTGTGACTTTGCTGATAGTATTGCTCCGGTAGTAGTCTCTTTTGTTAATTGTGTTGAGTGCATACGTTTTCCTCTCCAAGCGATTGGTGGATTGAGGCAGCTGTTTAGTTTGCAAACATGGAAACATTAACACACTCGTCACCATCTGAGCAATTAGCCTCCTTTAATGTGAATAACCCAGATAGATGCAATAGAGCCAAACAAATTTTTGGGAGAGATGTCACAGTTTTGCAACAGGAGAGCTGCAGAAATGAGACTTAAAAATTGATGGATTTGGTTAAGAGATATGTCACAGGCAACTTGAGATCTGTGTGACTCGAACGGACCTTGCGAGGCAGTAAATAGATATAAGAAACTTTATTCCGAGGGGGTTTGTATATTGAAACAAATATCCCACTTATTTTTTTATGATGAAGCATTCGTACAAAACTTGAATGATGTTCTATAGTGAATGACTCTCGGTATAATCTCATGCAACTTCATTATTACATTATGACAGGGATAACTTTGCAAAATTAGAAGAGAATCTTAATGTAGCTAAAGAATCGATCTCACCTTTCAAACAGGATCCTGGGTTTATGGCTCTGGATGAAAAATTAAGGAATAATATACAAAAGTTGGAAGAGAATATAATAGCCATAAAACAGTTCTAAAATTCAAGAAGACTCTCCTGGACCTATGCGCATCGCAATTTTTATAAGTGGCAGAATCGCAAGTGGTATCAGCCGCCGTTTCCGTGAAGTCAATATTAAAGAACAGAAGGAGAAGGTGGTAAGAAAGTGGCTTTCTCCCCAATTTAGGAGGAGAGAACAATACTGAGAACTGGGACTAACACACTCATATATCATAAATGGTTAATGTAGATCCCTTTGGAAATACATACGATTGATTATGAATGGCATATTTAGTATATTCTTCACAAAAAATAAGTAGGGCCCCGTGGGACAGTAGCAAATCCAGAAACGCACGTGCGGAGGCGGCAAGAAGCATAGGAGGACATTCAATAAGACACCAGATGAGGAACCCGCCCAGAATTCCACATCCATAACAGGATCATCTCCAGAGACTCATGAGGGAGGGAGAGAATGTGATTCGAATCTATCTGCCTGTGGTTCTCCCCACGGATAACCAAATGAACAGTTACTTGTAGGGGTTGAATTTATGTGCCCAAAGTGATTTTTAACCTTTATTAAGACCATTAAGATGTCAATAGATTTATTAGGTTATTAACTGTCAAAGAAAGCAACCTTTTTGCTACAGAATGCTGAACTTGTTTACAGACAGAACAGATAAACAACCTCTGATTTTTTTCCAAGGGGTTTAGATTTTGAGGAACCAGATGGTCCATTTTATTAATGGAAAAAAAAAAAAAATCTTAATATGATATCGGACAGTCACCAGCTAACATAACAGAGGATGTAATGTACAATATATAAAGAATAGTGAGTTTTACCCATAAATTCCAGAACAGTAGTCATGATGATTTTCAGTATAATGTGGAACAGATCTGAGGGATTACATTTAAAACAACACATGGATATAAAAACCATGAATAACAGCGAAGAATTTGAAGCCCTTAAACAAAAACAAAAGAATCAACATATTATCATCAATACGTGCTTCTTATAAGGGTGGCACCGTGGTATGCCTGGATAAGATTATATTGTAAGGGAAGGTAGACATTATGTTATCTGACACACAAAGTGTATACAACTGGTTTCAACAGAACCTACAGGCACATTTTCCAAGAAAATTGAGAGAGCTTTTAGAGGAAGGTATTAGTTCTTGATATACTCACTACGTAAAACAAGAAGTGAACAGTATGCAAGTCAAATTCCCCCAAGTGTTCCGATCCTTAATGCACTTCCTAAAGTGCAAAAGGGGTTTTTAACTCCCCCCTTTCGCTTTGAACTTCACGCCCCATTATAAACGGGAATGCAGGTTTTCGATTAACGAACACATTAACACTGGCCTGGATCGCCATCCTACAGCCTTTGTATTCATGAATCCCCTACTACTCTACGTGACTCAAGAGAGGTTTTGAGTTGATATGGAGGGTATCACATGGAAGCCGTCGTTCGATTGCTCTCATGTGATATAGTAGCTCTGTAACACCTTCTATTCCCATAATCTGGCATTTGACGCCTCACAATAACAACTAGATTAAATACACTGGATGACAGCGATGATTTTGAAACAATAATATTTTGTCAGTTTTACTGGAATTTTCTACTCTGACACAATTATTTCTTTTTTTCAGAGGACCATTTTTATTTACAGATTCAGAGGTGTGTCCAATGCGTGGGGCATGTGATTCACCCTCGATTGGCAAACATTCTTTGTCAATTGGTCGTACTTAGATAAAATATGTTTACTTCCATTTGTACAATCCATTTACTACAGATATTTTTGGGTATGTAATATATTGATGACAACCCTGCTAAAGTTGTCAGGGTCGCATATACCATACACAAAATTCGGTGGAGTATCTCAATCGGAATCAGAAAATCTAGATTTAACTTTTGTTACACTGATACTGAGATTGCGGTCCTGGATTTGATGTTGACGGGTTGGATGTTACTATTGGTAGAAATACAGCATAGAGAGACTTATAGTTGCCTATTTCAGGTAACAGTAGTCCTGTGTGCATCTAGTTGCCACCAAGTCACATCACTACTATTCTCCCCATAGGCGACATTTATAGTGCAAGAGAACTGTAGTCCTCCTAGAGGATATGCAAAGTACAGGAACTTGTAAAAGTATGGTTAGAAAAGAGATATAAATACTGGCAAATCAATAGGCTTTAACAAAAGTACAGACAAGAAATAAGAGAGGTTTATTAGTTTAAGTCCAAGGAGAACAGGAAAGACAAGGGATCTCGTTAATGCTTATCACGATTCTATACAGTAGGCAATATGGAGAAATTGTAATAGTAATTAACAATAATACATACCCATATTAACGGTTGATCCGTACTTTGAGAAAAAATACTCATAAAGATCGGCTGCAGCTATATACCTAAAAATCTCGAACGATAGTAATATGTTTTCATCACCCAGCATGCTTACAGGCACATCCACACGGAAGAGGAACACATGGTTAGAATTTACAGGTTCCTAATAAATATCGTACAAGACAAGTGTGGCCTCTGTAATAATGGAAAAAAGCTCAAATTTTTCTTCACAGATTACAGGAAAGGATACAAGATACGTCCTTTCCTAATAGTCACAGTACCCACGTCGTTTTATTTAGTTTGGTGCGAATTTGTGGTCATTTGCAATATATTGGCTGCACCACTAGAGGTCTCAGTACAAGAAATCAGGGAGCATTTTTATATGATATAAAAACAGATTAGTCCACGGCAGCAATTCAGAGTATCAAAGCAATTTCGGGACGTACATCAAGCAAACTAGAATCATTTTAGAGTCATTGGCCATAGAAGGATTGGATAACCCAAAAATGTGGGGGGAACTGGAGGAAGACCCTCATAAACAGGAAGCTTATTGATTTTAACCTAAATTCCCCAAATGCCTATAATTTATAGATCCGATTTGCTGTACATCTATTGATTGCCATATACTGCTCACTAGATGTTCACACCCATGTAAATTTTTTATTTTTTTTTTGTATTTAGGATAACATCAAATATATTTTGAATTTCATTCTGCTGTGACGTATGTTTGTTTCTCTCCTCTTTTCTATTCAGTAGATGTGGGGTTAATTTTCAGGTGGTTGACTCCTCATTGAAGTTTGGATACTAATATATTGAGATGGTTAGAGAGGATTAGAGGTATGTTACGAATAAGGGCCGATGAACGGCCTTTGAAACGCGTTAAAACCAGTCATTACTGGGATGTTTTTTAATCCTGTTTTTATAACCTTTCTACAATAAAGAGTGTGTTTTTTCTGGATATACATCTTGTGGATTTACCTCACATGAGTGCCGGATTACCTTGAAGATTTCGTAAAAATAAGTGAAACACAAACATAAAAAATAAAATAAAAATTTGTACATCGCCCTTTTCCCCTTTACAAACGTAAAAACGGATAAAAAATAAAGTATCCATGTTTGGTATCGCCGCGTGTGTAACGACCTGCCCTATAAATATGTCACATTAATTAATCCATATGGTGAACACTGTTAAAAAATAAAAAAAATAAAAAAAATAAAACCATCAAAGAATTGTGGTTTTTGTTCATCCCACAGCACATAAAATGGAATAAAAAGCAATCAAAAACTCAAACACCAGAGTGGTATCAGTTAAAACGTCAGTTCATCCCGCAAAAAAAAAGTCCTTACATAACTATGTATACGGAAAAATAAAAAAAGTTATGGCTCTCAGAAGATAGCGATGCATAAATGTTGTTTTACACAATAAAAACACTTCTTTTTTTTAAAAAAAAGTACTTTAACATAAAAAACTATATAAATTGAATATCCCCGTAATCGTATCGACCCAAAGACTAAAGCTAAATTGTCATGGATACTGCATGGTGAGCGCTGTTAAAAATAAAAAACACTACTGTACTAGGATTGCAGTATTTTCTATACCCTGCCTTCCAAAAAACGGATTTAAAACTGATCAAAAAGTCTTGTTTCCCCCAAAAATGATACCAACTCGTCAAATAATCCTGCAAAAAACAAGTCTCTACACAGCTCCATACACAGAAAAATAAAAGTTGAAAATAAGAGTTGAAGTTTTTATTTGTACCATTATCCTTTACAGCGAACAGTGTAAAAATGAAGCCCAAAAAACTATGGCGGAACTGCATTTTTTCCCCCCATTTTCATGGTCCAATGCTAAAAAAAAACGTTGGGACACTTGTGCGCCCAAAATGCACAGTACACCCCTAGATGAGATCCCTGAGAGGTGTTTAATCCAAAATGGGGTGACTTCTGGAAGGTTTCACCTGTTCTAGTACTTTGGGGTCTGTGCAAATGTCACATGGCCTCACCAAAATCTGCGTTCCAAAAGACAAATAACACTCCCTTCCTTATACGCCCTGACATGCGGCCAAATAGTAGTTTACACCCACATGTAGTGTATTGCCGAACTTGGAAGAAATTGACTAACAAAATGTAGGGTGCTTTTTTTTTTACAGTATTCCTTGTAAAAGTTAAACATTTTCAGATAAAATTGCAGATTGTTGGAAAACATTTTTTTTCATTTTCACAGCCTAACACTAAAAAAATTTGTGAAACACCTGTGGAGTCCATATACTCACTGCACCCCTGGATATTGTAGTTTCCAAATATGGGGTCTTTTTAGGGGGGTTTATTACGTTTTAGCACCTTAGGGTGTCCGCAAACCTGAAATGGCGCCTAAATAAAATCGTTATGAAAATGAGACCCCAGAGTCCATTAGGTGCTCCTCCTATTCTGGGGCTTGTGGTTGAGCCAAATAGCGAACTAAGGCCACATATGAGATATCTCTGAAAACAGCAGAATATGGGAAATCAATATTAAATGGCATTTTCCTGATCACATCTATGATGTTCTTGTGACTAATGGATAAAAATTGAAAATCTGCAAAAAATAAAATTGTCGTTTCTTAGATGGGGTGTCGTTTCTTAGATGAAGTCATTTATTGGGGTATCTAACATACAAGCCAATCAAAGTCACGTTATAAACTGGTCCCTAAAAAAATGTATATTGCACGTTTTCTTGAAAAACCTAATTTTCTTTTTTTTTCTCTTTTTTTAAACAGTAGACAAAAGTTATTTTTTACATTTAAAATGATTTTTAAAAATGGGGCTCTGTCAGAGAGGCCAACACTGGCTCTGGCAATAAAGGGTTAATTACAATCGTTTTGTATTTTTTTTTATGTATTGTGCCCCAATAGAGTCAGAAATAGACCCCTGGGGGAATTTTTGCAAAGGTTGTTTGTGTTTTTTTTTTTTTTTTCATTTTTTTTACTTATAGCTGATTATATGAGCCCCAGTTTCAGAGGAAATACTGGGGAAATACAACTCTTTGTCCTGACTGCTCAGCTGATCTGGATTTAATAAGACACAACAGCTTATGCAGTTACTGAGCTATGGCATACATGCCAACTCTCCCGCTAATGGGGGCCCCCCCTCGCCCTCCCGGCAGAGTTGGCATTCCTCCCGCCGCCAGCAGCCAGCGGGGGACCGCGGCGCAAGAGTAGAGCTGGTGCCGTTCCTACAGGCGGGTGAAGCGGCCGCAGCGGCCGCTCACCCGCCCGGTGAGTTTCACTGACTTGTGCGGCCGCAGCCGTACAGTCAAGTCAGCAGTACAGGGAGAAGGGCAGGAGGGATCGTTCCCCTCCTCCCTTCTCCCCCTGTATGTACCGCGCCAGTGTGTGCTGTACATACACCTCAGTGTCACAGGGGGCGTGACGCGCGGCTGCACTCACTCCCCCTGCGACGCTGAGACTACTCAGTCGGCCGGGAGATGTCCGGAGCTGCAGGAGCCTGGTGAGGTAAGTGCTTTTATTATTTTATTTTTATTAGTTTTAGGGGGGCTTACCTGGCTACAATGGGGGGGGGGTCTCCCTGGCAACAGAGGGGGCACTACCTGGCTACAATGGGGGGTTCTACCTGGCAACAGAGGGGGCACTACCTGACTACAATGGGGGGGGGTCTACCTGGCAACAGAGGGGGCACTACCTGGCAACAGAGGGGGCACTACCTGGCAACAGAGGGGGCATCTACCTGGCAACAGAGGGGGCACTACCTGGCTACAATGGGGGGGGCACTACCTGGCAACAGAGGGGGCACTACCTGGCTACAATGGGGGGGCTACCTGGCAACAGAGGGGGCACTACCTGGCTACAATGGGGGGGGGTCTACCTGGGCAAAGAGGGGCACTACCTGCTACAATGGGGGGTCTACCTGGCACGAGGGGGCACTACCTGGTTTACAATGGGGGGTGCACTACCTGGCTACAATGGGGGGTGCACTACTGGCTACAATGAGGGCACTACCTGGCTAACAATGGGAGCATCTACCTGGATAACAAAGGGGGGCACTCCCTGGTAACAAAGGGGGGCACTCCCTGGCAACAAAGGAGGCATCTACCTGGCTACAATGGGGGCATCTACCCGGCAAACCCAAAGGGGGCATCTCCCCGGCTAACAAAGGGGGGATCTACCTGGTACAAATTTGGGCTCTACCTGGCTACAGAGCGGGCTCTACCTGGCTACAGAGGGGGCATCTACCTGGCTACAGAGGGGGCATCTACCTGGCTACCAGGGGGCATCTACGTGGCTACAAGGGGGCAGATACCTGCCTGTAAGGGGCCCACTACCTGGTTATGGGGGGGCTACTACCTGGCTATAAGGGCATCTACCTGGGCTTTTTCCAAAGCCGTTATGCAGTTTGGTGGAGTGGGTGTGGCTTTTTGAAGGGGCGTGACACCAACAAAATGGGGCTGTCATGCAAATTTTTGCCGCAACGCGCTCCGCACGCCGCCCTACAATCTCCTGCTTTTTCAGTTTCAAAAGTTGGGCAACTATGAGCTATGGTAGTCATGTGACCGCCGGTGCCAGAAAGCAGGAAACTAGGGCTTCCTGCATATCAGTGCTTATTGAGCGAGCAGGAAAGCAGGGATGGCAATGCACTGTCCCTGCCTTCTTAGTTGAGAGCTGGCTAACACTGATAGCCAGATCTTCACTTGCACAGCTGTACAGTTAGGCCGTGTTCATACGGCTTATTCTCGATGGATTTGTGGAGCCGTATTGAGCTCACAAATTTCCCCGCGGAATAGGGGCGGGAACGGGGGGGGGGCCCGGAGCGCGGCGGGGGCGCCGTCCCGGCCCCATAGCCCAATGCATTGTTTACGCCGCATACGCGCCGTAAATAATGTGCATGTTGGTTTTCTCCCGCCCGGCAGATTCGCCGAGCGGGGGGTAGGAGCGCGGAATCCACTGTTCTCTATGAGAGCAGTGGATTACCGTAATGACAGGGACGGATTGGGCGTACTGCAGCGCAAATCCGGCGCGGAGTACGGCGCCAATCCGTGCCCAAATAAGCCGTGTGAACGAGGCCTTAGTGTGCAGCTTTGCTCTCTACACAGACGTTCCACATAAGTAACTACTGCTCAGATGTTTATAGACAATGAGTGGTCGGCAAGTAGTTTAAACAATGCCAGAGTCTATTAGCTTGGCTTCAGTTGAACCTGGCCTGCTTTCTGGAGGCAATGGTGTTTGAGAAAAAGAGACAAACTTTTCCTAATCCCAAACTAATCTGTAAAATTTTATGAAGCAGTGCCTTTTTCCATGCCTCTTGCAAAACCTAGCAGTAGGTTGTTATGTCAGCATGACCAGGGCTGTATTTATAGGTCATGCTACCCTAGGCACTAAACCCGAAAACGCCCCCATTACCACGCCCCTTTCACATCATGCCACACCCCTTTACAAAAGCCATGCCCACTATAACCATGTAAGGGCTCTAGAAGAAAGCTAATTGAAGGGTAGCCAGGGCCCCCTATAGATGTAATGTAGCCAGGGCCTCCTTTAGATGTTAGGTAGTCAGGGCCTCCTTTAGATGTTAGGTAGTCAGGGCCCCCTGCAGATATTAGGTAGCCAGGGCCCTCCTTTAGAGGTTAGGTAGCCAGGGCCCTCCTTTAGAGGTTAGGTAGCCAGGGCCCTCTTTTAGAGGTTAGGTAGCCAGGGCCCTCCTTTAGAGGTTAGGTAGCCAGGGCCCTCCTTTAGAGGTTAGGTAGCCAGAGCCGTCTTTTAGAGGTTAAGTAGCCAGGGCCCTCCTTTAGAGGTTAGGTAGCCAGGGCCCTCCTTTAGAGGTTAGGTATCCAGGGCCCCTCTTTGGAAGTTAGGTATCCAGGGCCCCTCTTTGGAGGTTAGGTAGCCAGGGCCCCCCTTTGGAGGTTAGGTAGCCAGGGCCCCCCTTTGGAGGTTAGGTAGCTGGGCAAGCCCCCTCACCATACCCCCCTCCCATTTCCCCCCATGCCCTCCCCCTCACCATTACTAACACACCTGCCCCCCTCCGATTCACTTACCTGTCCTGAAGAGCGGGAGGCCTCGGTCTTCTGCTCTTCGGCGCCGTCCGTGTACTGCTGAGGAGTGGGATGGCCGCGCTTCTCCTCTCTCTCTTCCCGGCCGGCAGCTTCTGCTCTTCAGTGGCGGGCACACGCTGTTAGGGAGAGGAGGAGGGGCAGCGCAGCCCCCTCCTTCCCAGCAGCGCACCGCGTCACTGAAGGGCTAGGCAGCATCAGCGCAACTTGCTGATGTTGCCTGTCTGTCATTACAACGGAGCGCCGGAAGGGAGAAGCAGTATGTCCCTACCAGCGCTCCGTTGTCCGCTGCCGCTCTGCAAAAAAACCCAAAAAAAAAACCAGGGAATCCCGACGAACGCTGCTGCCAGCAATGATAGTCACTAGCGGCCGCAACCTCCAACACCCCCCGCCACTGGCGGGGAGAGGGGGGCGGTTGCCCGGAGGAAAATAGGGAAAAAACCCCAGAAAAAATAAATAAACTCCTGCTGCCGTGCTGCCCCCTAACAGGCGCCGCCCTAGGCACGTGCCCACGGGTGCCTAGTGGGAAATACGGCCCTGAGCATAACCCATTTTAAAAGTCTTTTAGCTGGTAATGTTTTCAGTCAGTTTACTCAGTGACAGGGTTGGCAACTCCTCCGCTGATGTTTTATGACCTGCTGCTGTATATAAGCTTGAACATTCAACCCTGTACTATGATGTTAGATTCATCTGAGGCTAAGTTTGTAATTCCATATTGCATGCCATTTTTTGCCAACTTTCTTTTCGTGGCAAAAATTCTGCTTGGCAGGACTTTCCTTATTAACGAATGAAACCTATATTGAAAAATAGGGGTATAGAGAAGCACAACAGCAAAACGTAATTGTTAGCTCATCCTACACTTTTTTTCCCACTGTAAACGTCAATCTACTACTCTAGACAATACTGTATTTTATTTGTTTCTCCTCCCCACTATACCCTGACACAATGTGGAGTTGCTACAGTACGAAAAGTGCTTCTTAGGTGTACTTTTGCAGAAATACAGTAACTGGTATCTGAGACAGGGAGGATGCTCTGTAGCAGAGATACAGCCCATACAAATTTATTATATAATGTATTTTGGGAAAACACTCAAATATAATTGCTGCTGGTTTGTTGGAAACAAAATTGTAGTTGCATATTAAAGCAGAAGATAAATTCATTTGTTAGCTAGAAAGACATACTGAGATTTTTATCTCTGCATCTATTTTGGTTTATTGGTCCTTACTTGTAGTTATTACTGTCAGGTTCAGCTTACCCGGAGGCAAACCAGAGACGTGGATCCTCTGGATCACCGCAAGCGATGGTGTAAGCCACGTAGGTCCCGGTTTTCACCAGAGCCCGCCGCAAAGCGGGATGGACTTGCTGCGGCGGATTGCTACCAGATCGCTACCCCTGATGTGACTTGCTTGCGGTGGGTGCCGAGGTGTGGCGCGGTACAAAATCGTGGAGCAGGCTCGTAGTCGGGGACAGGCAGAAGGTCAGGGTAGGCGGCAATGGTTCGTGGTCGAGGGACGGAGGCAGTAGGTATGGTATACAGGATAATGCTAGACACAATACGGTATGCTTCCTCTCTAGGCACAGGGCACTATCGATTCGGCAAGGTTACTAGGAAAGGGCAGGGCTTAAATAGGATCAGCGCCCGATGAAACCAATCATCGTCGCGCTGTCCCTTTAAATTTGGCCGCAGTACCAAACAGGAGCGTGGCGAGGTAAGTGTGGATGCAGAGCTGCTGGCTGCGGCGTCGGAGCTTCGGCATCGCCCGCAGCCGCAGCGGGGTGCGGGTGTGCCCGCGGCCCGGCTCGGGGCCAGTGGGGACACCCGTGACAGTACCCCCCTCCTTTGGCCTCCCCCTACTCCCTGCCCGAAAAAACCTAGACAAAAGACCCCGGTCCAGGATGTTTTCCTCCGGCTCCCATGACCTCTCCTCTGGCCCAAACCCCTTCCAATCCACCAAAAAAAAATCGTCTCCTCCTAACAGTCTTCATGGCCAAAATTTCCTTGACGGTAAAGACATTGGTGGAGTCAGCTACGGGAGACGGGGGAACCACAGAACGGGAGAACCGGTTATGGATGACCGTTTTCAGCAGGGAGACGTGGAAGGAGTTTGGGATGCGCATAGTAGGAGGGAGCCGGAGCTTGTAGGCCACAGGATTGATACGTCTCAGAACTTCAAAGGGGCCTAAATAACGAGGGCCCAGCTTGTAGCTAGGGATTTTAAAGCGGACGTATCTGGCAGACAGCCATACCCTATCTCCGGGAACAAAGGCGGGAGGAGGTCTTCTTTTCTTGTCTGCCTGGACCTTCATACGGGTGGAGGCCTGAAGCAGGGACTGGCGCGTCTCTCTCCAGATGGCGGAGAGGTCACGGATGAAGTTATCCACTGCAGGAACATCAGAGGAGGCAGAGGGCAGCGGAAGGGGTGGGCGGGGATGCCGAAGACAATGAAGAAGGGGGATGCCCCAGCAGAATCAGAGTCCAGGGAGTTATACGAGAATTCTGCCCATGGCAACAGGCTGGACCAATCATCTTGTCTGGCAGATGTGAAGTGGCAGAGATAGGTACCCAAGACTTGATTCACCCTTTCGACCTGGCCATTGGATTGCGGGTGGTAAGCCGAAGAGAAGTCCAGCTTGACTTGCAATTGTGAGCAGAGGCATCGCCAAAATCTAGAAACAAACTGAACCCCCCGGTCAGAGACGATGTGTTGTGGAAGTCCGTGTAACCGGAAGATATGCTGGAAGAAGAGGTTGGCCAGACGTGGAGCAGAAGGAAGACCAGGCAGCGGAACGAAGTGCGCCATTTTTGAAAATCGGTCAGTGACCACCCAGATGACCGTATTTCTGTCCGAGGAAGGCAGATCGGTGATGAAGTCCATGGCAATGTGGACCCAAGGACTGTTAGGGAGAGGCAGAGGCTGCAGCAGACCCGCCGGTTTGGAGCATGGGGACTTGTTACGCACACAAGTGGTACACGCCTCCACGAATTCCTTCATGTCTTTGGCTAGATCCGGCCACCAGTAAAAACGGGAAATCAGAGAGGACGACTTTCGAACCCCTGGGTGTTCAGCAATTCGAGAACAATGTTCCCAGTTCAGCACCCTCTTCCGGAGTGCAGGACGCACATACATCTTACCCGAGGGTGCGCACTGGAGACTTGCGGGAGCCACAGATATCAGACGTTCTGGGGGTACAATGTGCTGAGGCTTAGCCTCCTCGTCTCCACTGATATCAGAGGCACGAGACAGGGCATCGGCTTTGACATTCTTTTCTGACGGTCGAAAGTGGATAACAAAATTGAAACGGGAAAAAAACAGTGACCACCTGGCTTGGCGCGGGTTCAACCGCTGTGCTGTTTGGGATAAAGGAGGTTCTTGTGATCGGTAAAGATGTTGACGGGATGCCGAGCACCCTCCAGGAGGTGGCGCCATTCCTCCAAGGCAAGCTTAATGGCCAGTAACTCCCGATCACCGATGGCGTAATTCCTCTCAGCGGGCGAAAAGGTCTTGGAGAAAAACCCGCAGGCCCGAATCTTGCCTTTAGGGCCCTTCTGGGTGAAAACCGCTCCAGCACCCACGGAAGAGGCATCGACCTCCAAGAAGAAAGGGCACTCAGTATCCGGACGGGATAGAACAGGTGCAGAAGCGAATGCGGCTTTTAATTTGGAGAAGGCCTCTTCGGGGGCTGGCGGCCAAAGTCGGGGATTGGCATGTTTCCGGGTTAGGGCCACAATTGGGGCGACCAACATTGAGAAGTGAGGGATGAACTGCCTGTAATATTTCGCAAACCCAAAAACGATGGATGGCCCGAAGACCGACAGGTCGAGGCCACTGTAGGACGACGGAGAGCTTGGCAAGGTCCATCTGTAGCTCCTTGTCGGAGATAATGTAGCCGATGAACGGGAGGCTGGTTTGGTGGAAAATGCATTTTTCAAGCTTGGCGTAGAGATGATTGATGCGCAGACGCCTCAGTACCTGACTTACGTGGGACTGGTGGGACTCCGGATCGGGTGAAAAAATCAGAATGTCGTCCAGGTAAACCACTACGCAGGAATATAGGAGATCTCTGAAAATATTATTAACGAACTCCTGGAAAACCGCAGGGGCGTTGCACAGGCCGAAGGGCATCACCAGATATTCGATGTGCCCATCCCGAGTGTTAAAGGCCGTCTTCCACTCGTCCCCCTCTCGGATCCGAATGAGGTTGTAGGCACCCCGCAAATCCAATTTGGAAAAGATTCTGGACCCTCAAAGTTGGTCAAAAAGTTAGGTAATTAACGGTAACGGATACCGGTTTTTAATGGTGATTTTGTTCAGTCCGCGGTAGTCGATGCAAGGGGGCAGTGACCGGTCCTTCTCCACGAAGAAAAATCCAGCGCCTGCAGAAAAGGTGGACTTGCGAATGAAGCCTTTATGAAGATTTTCTTGGACGTAGATTGAAATAGCCTGGATCTCGGGTACCGATAGCGGGTAGACCCTACCCCAGGGAGGACTAGTCCCGGGCAGTAGATCAATGGGACAATCATAGGCACACGGTGAGGCGGGAGAGTCTACCGCTTGCTTCTCCGAGGAAAACATCCTGAAAGTCCTGGTACTGTGCCGGCAGACCCGGAAGAGCCTTGGGAGATAGCTGTGGAGGAGTGGGGCGCAAGGGGCAAGGTGCCACTAAGCAGTGAGACTGGCAGTCGTGACCCCAATGCAGAACTTTGCCCGTCTTCCAGTCAAGCATAGGGGCGTGATGTTGCAGCCACGGGAGCCCCAGGAGGACAGCCGCGGAAGAACGGGGTAGCACGAAGAACGCGATCCTCTCTTTATGTAGAGCTCCCACTTGCAGAGACACTGGTTCCGTCCGGAAGAGGATACGATCACTCAGTAGTTCACCGCTGACAGATGAGATGACCAGGGATTGGTCTGAACGAACCACCGGGAGGCGAAACTTAGTCACCAGGGTGGCATCAATAAAATTCCCGGACTATCCGTCCAGGAATGCGGCCACTCGGAACGAAGTTCAGGAATGGATAGTGATCCGAACCGGCAAGGTGAGACGGGGAGAGGTATTGCTCACACCTAGGGACGCCTCTCCCACGAAGCCTAGGTGCACGCATTTCCCGGACGTTGCGGACGGAGTGGACAACCCCTGAGGAGATGTTCTGGGCTGCCGCAGTAGAGGCATAGGTTCTCCTCACGTCGTTGGTTAAGTTCCTGCAGAGTCAGGTGAGCTCTGTCCACTTGCATGGCCTCTTCCATGGTTGGCTGGGAAGAAGGCAGCAGTGGAGGCCGAAGAAAACACCGGCACAGACGAGGTAGACGATGAGTTTGGGTTGGTACACGCTCTTGACGGAGCTCCTCATGTCTCTCCGAGAAACGGATATCAATCCGGGTCGCCAGATGGATCAGCTCACTCAATGAAGACGGAGAGTCCCGGGTGGAAAGGGCATCCTTAATCAGGCTGGAGAGGCCCTTCTTGAATTTGGCGCATAATGCTGCATCGTTCCATGCCAACTCGGAAACTAGAGTGCGGAATTGCACGGCGTAGTCTCCTACAGAGGAGTTCCCTTGCTGGAGGTTCAGCAACGGGGTTTCCGCTGAGGATGCGCGGGCAGGTTCCTTGAACACACGAACACGAACTCCTGAAGAAAAGTACCCAGGTCAGCCGTGACGGGGTCATCTCGGTCCCAAAGCGGAGTCGCCCAGGCTAGGGCTTTCCAGAAAGCAGACTGACCACGAAGGCCACCTTAGACCTTTCTGACAGGAACTGTCCGGCCATGAGTTCCACGTGGAGAGAGCATTGGGTGATAAAGCCCCTGCAGGCCTTAGGGTCCCCATCAAATTTCGTCGGCATGGACAGCCGGAGCTTGGGGCCGGCTGACATTACTGGAGCTGCTGCCACGGCAGCTGGCTGCTGCTGCTGAGTGGCGAGAAGCTGCTGCATCATAGACGACAGCTGATTAAGCTGCTGTGCTTGCTGAGCGATCTGCTTGGATTGCTGGGCCACGATGGTGGTGATATCAGAGACGTTCGGAAGAGGCACCTTGGCGGGAGCCATGGCCGAATCGAACTGTCAGGTTCGGCTTACCCAGAGGCAAACCAGAGACGTGGATCCTCAGGACCACCGCAAGCGATGGTATAAGCCACACCAATGAGCGGAGTCTAGGTAGGTCCGGTTTTCACCAGAGCCCGCCGCAAAGTGGGATGGACTTGCTGCGGCGGATTGCTACCAGGTCGCTAGCCCTGACGTGATTTGCTTGTGGTGGCGGCCGAGGTGTGGCGCGGTACAAAATCGTGGAGCGCGTGCCTGGACCGGAACAGGAGCGTGGCGAGGTAAGTGTGGATGTAGAGCTGCCGGCTGCGGCGTCGGAGCTGCGGCATCGCCCGCAGCCGCAGTGGGGGTGCGGGTGTGCACGTGGCCCGGCACGGGGCCCGCGGGGACACCCATGACAATTACCTTTGTTGGACTCTCTCTTTTTCCCTTTAGTTCATTAGACAATGCTTTTACCAATCACCATTAAAAACGGTATCCGTACCGTTAATTACCTAATTTTTTGACCAACTTTGAGGGGCAGAATCTTTTCCAAATGGATTTGCGGGGGCCTACAACCTCTTCGGATCGAGAGGTGGACTGGTGGTAGACGGCCTTTACACTCGGGATGGGCACATGAATATTGGTGATGCCTTGGCTTGTGCAACGCCCTGCGGTTCTCAGCGAGTTCGATTAATTATTTTCAGAGACCGTAGTGCCAGTACTTTAGCTTACCTGCAGTTAAATGCAGGATTTCTGACTGATAATGTTCTGTTGGGTCAGGTGACCTGCATTCTGGCTGAAAGACACACTGTTTTTGATGCTGGCAGGAAATCTGTCTCTCAGCATTCTTTTGAGACTGACTTTGACCCTCTTGTAGGAAGCATAGAAAGATTCACTTCCGGGTCTCACAACCATGCTGTGTGTTTCAGCAACTCGGAGTTCAGGTCACATTACCCGAGTTGCAGCCGTAAGAAATCCCATATTCAGCTGCAGGTAAGCAAAATTACTGGCACACTGGTGAGCACCTCAAAGCATTTTCTAATGAGCTAAGTGGAAAAATAAAACTGGAGTGGTCCTTGAGCACATTTTTTTAACATTTTTCTTGTAGTCAATAATTACACTGGTGTACAGTTTATGGTGCTGATTAAGAATATGACTTCGTTTTGCCAGATATTTAATAGTTAATTAATGCAACACGTTTGAAAAGCGTTCAGAATTTCAAGAATATTACTATTTTAGTTACAACTAGTTATTAAACAGTCTAACATAATATAAAAAAGAAATGAAAAATATCTAACAGTGGTAGGAAAAAGTTATGTATGATTTGATTAATTGATACAATATTCTTATTAATGTCAATGCTTCAAAAAATGTTGTTCATGCGATTTTCTTATGTGTGTCAGGACAATCATGTTGGAGTCTCCAACAATAGTCTGCCATCATGTGTTTGTCTGCCTTGATATCTCACCTCTATCACCTTCATATTCTGGTGGAACAACTTGCCTTGTTCTTTGCTGAAGTTTTCCAGGTTATCTGGAAACCTGTTTCAATGGCTAGGAAGAGGATGCATCTTTATTCTCATTATAGCTCCCAAATTTCTGAAGTAAGCGAACATATCTTGCACCAATTCTTTATAATTGTCTGCTCTCTGATTAACCAACAGAGACAAAACTCTTTGAGACGAAAGCATCGGTGTCATTCGTGCATTTGGTAAAATTGGAATTGTTCATGAGTTTGTGAATATGAGTACCTTCAAAGGTTCCAGCTGTTAGTTTTTCCATGCTCAGTCCAGGGAATTATCTACAATTGTACTTGAAGCAATTACCTGTTTTGTCCAAAGCCCTAACAAATTGCTTCATCAATCCTAGCTTAACATGAAGCGGTGGGATAATGATTTTGTTCTTGACTACTAGTGGCTTGTTGATGATATTCGCAGTGCCAAGAATCGTTTCTTCCCTTCTACGCCATTACACTTTTGTCCAATGATATTGCTTTGCCCTGCTGTCCCAGAGGCACAAGAAGCATGGGTATTTAGTGCATCCAGATTGCTGCACAAGCAAGAAGTTCACCATCTTCAGATCAACACAAATTGACCACTGGTGTTCATGATGATGGATTTTCTGTAATGCGAATTTCATATTTTCATATTCTTCTTTAAGTTTTGTTGAGTGAGCAAAGGGAAGAGATGCATAACGGTTACCATTGTGCAAGATAACCCATTTTAAGCTTGTAATCTAGCTGTCTATAAAAAGCCACAAGTCTTCAGGTCGCTATTCTATTAGTCCCATTTGAAGTACAATACCTGGGATATCATTGCAGTACACAAGTTCTTCCTCTTGGTTGAAATATACGAGAAGCCTCTCTTCTCTTGTCCAATATGTTGTAATTTTAATTTCCGCCTATAAGATTTTGTTCATTGAGTCTATACACTAAAAGATTTAAGTCTCGAATCAGGTCATTGAGTTCTTTTAAGTTTTAACCCTTTGTTAGGGCCAACTGCCCATTATGATAATGCTATGGTATTCCAAATTAAAAAAGTTATTTTCCTATATCCAGATAAAGAGAGTAAAATGACAACATGACTCTGTGATCAGATACTCTGTTTATTAGCAATCCAGGCATACATATTTAAACATGTCACAGTGGCAAATTTCACAATAGCCCCAACTTTTGCAATGAAATCCTTCAAATGTATCTCATCCTTGAAATATAGCCAAGAATATCCTGAAGAATTTCTTCATATCTGAACTCCTATGTGGGAGATTTGACCATGAGCTGGAAGTTTGCAAAAGTACAGACAATTGTTCTTCGGACTTTGTGAAAACTGTATTAAGCTGTACGCTGACAATTCTAACTAAGCAAGCATAAAATGGCGGAAGTATTGATCAAAACAGGAGAGTTGACATCACTTTGCCATCTAATTCCTATCACCCTTAAAGGGGTTTTGTGGGAAAAGAAGAAAACTAAATATATAAACTATAGGTCATGATGAAATAATTCCTAAATACCTTGAATTAGAAAAGTCTGCTCGTTTTTGTCTAGGGGATAATCATTATAGAAGAACAAAACAGCTGCCAGGCTACTTCCTCAGCAGAAACCTGTCCGAAAGAAAGTAGGACAGACTAAGTTTCTTCCTTGTTATGCTGACTGGCATCACTGGGCATGAGTTGTGCTCAGTCAGTCTGACAGACTTGTGGTATGAGGGACGACTCTGCAGAGTAGAAAGGAGACTGAGGGCTGTACACACACGCACGCAAGCATATGTAGATAGAGAACATATATATAGAACAAACAGCGCGTCTAGCAACTGTAGCTCCGCCCAACATGGCAATAATATGTGATATAACAGTATTTGTAAGTTGGTCACACACTGGATTGTGACAGATAGTTACTGCTTATCTTTAGTATTACTGCACTATATGTTCTTATTTTTCGGGGTTTCTCACACAACCCATTTAAGGACCAGCCGGTTTTGGCTGTAAGGATCAAGCACTATTTTTTCAAATCTGACATGCTACTTTAAATGAGAATAACTTTTTAATGCTTTTATCTATCAATGTGATTATGAAATTGTTTTCTCGTGAAACATCGTGCCATTTTCAAAGTTTAAGATTTTTTGTGTGTAATTCAGTCATACCACACAAAATAGTAATGAACATCTACCATAAAACTACTGTATATTGGCATCATTTTTTAAAACATTCTTTTATATTCTTAAGACATTAGGTGGCTTTAAAATTTAGTAGCAAATGTCAACATTGTCAACAACATTTGAAACACATGTTTTTAGGGAGTAGTCCAGTTCTGACGTGGTTTTGAAGGGCATGCATGTTAGATACCAGCATAAATTTCTCCATATAAGAAACTGCACCCCTTAAAGTTTTCAAAACAGCATTTAGGTGTTTCACAGACCTTTAATTATTGCAGATTTTCAATTTAAATTTTTTACTGGAGCACTGTAATTATGAACAGAGAAACACAAAACAATATCGATGTCCCTGGTTCTGCCGTTTTTAGTGATCTCCCATATGTAGCCTTAGTGCACTATTTGACTCAACCACAAGCCCCAGAATAGGAGGAGAACTTACTGAATTTTTGGGTCACATTTTCATTATGATATAATTTAGGCACCATCTCATGCTTGTGAGCACCCTAACGTGTTAAAGCTTAGTAAACACCCTTAGAAAGACTTCATTTGGGAAACTACACCCCTTTTTTATTTTTTAGCCTTGGGCTATGAAAAAAAGAAAATAAAATTTCTCCTAATTAAACAAAGGTTTAGCACAACATTTTTTTTTATTTTCACAAGGAATGTTGTTGAAAAGGCACCCCAAATTTGATATGCAATTTCTTCCAAATTCAACAATACCTTTATATGTGGGTGTAAACTGCTGTTTGGATGCATGGCAGGGCGTATAAGGGAGGGGGTGCTATTTGGCAGTTCACAATTATAACTATAAATTTTTTTTATAGTTTTTTATGTTTTACTACTTTTATATAATAGAAATACGTTTGTGAAAATTTGCGTTTTTGTGTTAATCTATTCTGAGAACCATAACTTTTTTCTTTTTCTGTATAGGTGTCATGACCAGTGGTGTCAGTGGATGACGGGTATTTGTTGGCTACTCAGTGACCACCGTGGGCAAGATGGTATAGGTGGAGACCCACGGTGACAGCTGAAGTGCAGGACAGGATCATCGGTTACAGGTAACGGTGACAGGTCACAGCCGGGTATAGCCATAGGCAGGTTCAGGTCCATTCCTAGGCTAAATTGTACTCAGGGCGAGGTGAAGAAATCCCCCCCCCCCCCCCGTAAAATAATGCGCCGCAATGCAACAGAGTGCTTCACCAGATAGTTGCCCCCTGTAGCCATGTAATACCCCCTGTAACCAGACAGTAGCCCCAGCAGCCACAATAGTTGCCCCTGTCACCAGCGAGTAGCCCCAGCAGCCATGATAGTCGCCCCCTGTAGCCAATTGCCCCCTGTAGCCAGTTGCCGTCTGTAGTCCTGCTATTTGCCCTCTGTAGTTAAGGATAATAAAAGAATAAAAATGTACTTACCTTTCCAGGATCCCCGCAGTGCGTCTCGGTCCCCAGCCGGCATTCAATGTAAGCGGCGTGACATCATCATGCCGCTTACACTCAGCTCCCGGGGTCTCCCAGCATCGCAGGGGCACGGTGAAAGCCGTGCGACCCCTGCAACGCTGTGTATGTATCAGCGCGTTGACGGAGCGTTGATACATACAGGGGAGGAGGCAGGAGGGGAGCGATCAGTCCTGGCTCTGCCCTGTACCGGCAGCTGCACTAAGTGTATGCAGCTGCTAGCTTTGACTCTGCATGGCTGTTTTACAACAGCCGTGCAGTGTCCAGGGCTAACCGCGGGGCGGCGAGGTGGGCGGCGCCCCCCTCAGGTGAGCGGAGCCCCGGCGCCCGGGCGATCGCCCGCCTCGACCGCCCCTAGGAATGACCCTGGGCAGGTTACAGGTCCAGGCAGGTATGGACTTGGTACAGCAGCAGATAACAGCAGGCACTAGCAGACTGGTACAATGTGAGGAACAGCAGTAAATGGATGTGCTGAACAGCGCTGGGTTAATGGTTTAACGGTAAGCAAGGATTAATCAACAAAGGGCAAAGCAGGATATTTAGGATGAACACCAACAAATTGATGCTGCAGCAAGGGCAGGAAGCTCCTTAGTAGCGTGGGTCAACCAGTACACTGGCAAGGATAATTAGGGAACACTGTCCCTTTAAATTGCAAAAGGCTTCCACACACACAGAGTAAGTCAGAAAGCACGGATCACAGGTAGGTGAGTAGTACAGAGCAGCGGGGAAAACCGTTGGGACACCAAAAGGTGCAGGAGCAAGTGACACAGCTACTGTGACCTCCACACATGGAGCCGCAGCACTCACAGAAGCAGGGACATGTTCGCGGTCCAGGACACCGCGGAATGATCCATGACAATAGGTAGCTGATTAAGTGCCTGTTTTTTGCAGGATGAGTAGACGTTTTTTCATTGGTACCATTATGGGGTTCATATGATGCTTTGGTTGCATTTCAGCAGTATTTTTGGGAGGCAGAATGAGCAAAATACAGCAATTCTGCTAATTTTTTTTTATTTTTAACAGTGGTTACTGTGGAGTATAAATGACATTGTCATATTTACTCAGCTGGTTGATATTACAATACCTAATTTATGTATTTTTCTATGTTTTAAAGCTTTCACACAATAAAAACACTTATTTGGCAAAGAAGAAACGTTTTTGTCTTGTCAGTTTGAGCCATATCTTGTTTTTTTTCTGTGTTGAGAGCTGTGTAGGGGCTTGTTTTTTATGGATTAAGTTGACATTTTTAGCAATTTTGGGAAACAATGACTTTTTGGTCGCCTTTCAATCTGTTTTTAGAAAGCGGGATAAAGAATATACAGCAATTCTGGTAGTGCTTTTTATTTTTTAAAGAGCTCAACTTGTAGTGTACATGACATGTTAGTTTTACTCTACTGAAGAATGCTTGTAATGTACATGACATGTTAGTTTTACTCTACTGAATAATACAATTCCAACGATACCCAATTTATGTAGTTTATGTTGTAGCAGTTTTATTTTTTTAAAGTTTTTATTGTGTAAAACAATGTTTATGTATTGCTCTTTTGTGACTGCCAAAACTTCACTTTTCTGTAAACGGAGCTGTGTAAGGCCTTTTATTTGCCGGGGAAAACTGATGTTTTCATTGGTACTACTTTGTGGTTAATATGACTTTGCTCACTTTTTATTCCGTTTTATTTGCAGTGGGAAGAACAAAAATCGAAATTCTGCCATTATTTTATTTATTTTTTACAGCTTTCAGCATATGGGTTAAATAACATGGTGGATTTATAGGTTAGGTCATTTTGCATGTGGCAATACCAAATATGTGTCCTTTTTTGGGTTGATTGGTATTTGTAAAGGGTAGTGTACATGTTTTACTGTATTTTTTTTTACACTTTTTGTTTGTTAAAATTTTTCACTTGTCCCAATATGGGACCCTACTCGATGATCATTAGATTGCTGGTATAACAGGTATAATACATTGCAACATGTCTATGCTGCACTGCATTATACCAACTGTCATTAATCCTGTAAGTATGTCAAAGACAGCATGGAGGTCATTGTTTGACCCCTGTTCTCATTACAACTACTAGCTACTTGCCATGACATCTAAGGGGTTAAACTGTTGGGAGCAGAGTTATCTTTGCTCCCAATGACAACTGCAGGAGCCCGGCTGTCCATCACCACCAGACTCCCACATCGATCATTCAGGCAGAGCTCTTGTGCCCAAACTACCGCCATAATGTGCAAGTACGTCATAGTGTGTTCAGGCACACTGCACTATGACGTATCTTTATGTCAAGGTGCGCTAAGGGGTTTAAGTGATTTTTCTCACCGTGCGGTTTCACTGATTCACAGGCAGCTTTCCACTTACTCTGTCTCCTCAGGCTGCGGGTGGTTCTATAGCAGTGATTAGCACATTCAATTTCTAGATGAGACATTTTGCTGACAGTGCAGGAGATTATCTTCTTTAAACACCAGGTACATGTGCTGTGAGGAATGAGAACAATGCCTTTTATCTGTACACAGAAGCTAATCTTGTTAGATATAATTAGGTTTTCTCCAGAGCTCAGTGCTGTCAGTATGTCCATGGGGTGACGTCACTTTCTGCTCTATCAGCTAATCAGATTTATGGACTTGTATGCAGGTTACCATAGAAACCTGTGTGCACTCAAGAGCACATAAAACGCCTCTTATTTCATGATTAAAGTAAAATTTAGAAAAAGTCTTCACTTAACTGCCCCATCATATTGAAAGCTAAACTTTGATGCCTCAACCATTAAAGAGGTTTTCTCACTACAAAGAGCTTCCCTCAAAATCACTTCCACTGCTACTACCTGCCATACACAACAATCCCTGCCTCATTTCAGAGTCTGACAGTGGCTGGTTTGGTAGTCTGGTAAACACTGGTATGGGAACATCATTACCATGTAGAATAGGTCGTCTTGCGGATTCCAAATCAGGATAATCCCACTGAACCTTCTTGTAACAATTAAAGTTTTTAACTTTTACAACACAAAAATAACAATCATCATGGTGGTTTTTCCGGTTCTTTCCATACCATTGGCACAGAACTTTTTTTCTTTCACTGTTTGTCTACTGACGTAGGTGCTCCACACATGTTTTGCAAACCATATGTGGAGCCCTGGTCTCTAAGCTGTACTCCAGAATAAGCCCGGTATGCTCAATATCACAAAGTCTTATATTTCTTAGTTGTTTTTCAACCATGTACTCTCCACAGATGTAGCAGTAAACTTTAGGATTGTTTATATAGGCTCTTCTTGATTAAGTCATAATTTTGACATGTATTTATATGCAGTACTTATTAAGACAGAGCTTTTTGGGTATAAACCAAAACTAGGTAAACAAACTTTTGCTGTAGCAGACGACTTTCCTCTTCAAATTCACAGTTGAGTTCTGGCTCATTTTATAGCATTGTAGGCCTAACATTGAAATACTACTTAATTATATGGAATATTTCATTACTGAAGACACTGTTTAACCCCCTAAGCCGAACGCCTGAAAAGTAGTTAATGACCAGAAAATTTTTTTAGTTTTTGCCTCCTTGGTTTTTTCAGTTGTAACTTTTTTTTATTTTTTCAATGACACAGTTGTATGAGGCCTCGTTTTATTCAAGACAAGTTGTACTTTATGGGGGAATAGTTTAATTTTCATTATAAATAATTGCAGAATTTTTTTAAATTTGTTTTTTTACACCATTCAGATTTCACACTTAATAACTTGTTAGATTAATTCTACATGTTTACGGTTGTGTGGATACCTAATATGTGTAGGTTTTTTTTGTTTTGTGTAATATATGCACAATTGTTTTTTATTAAATATTTATTTTTATTTAATTTTTTTATTCATTTTTTTTTTTACACTTTTTTTTCTGTTTTTTTTACTTTTTTAAAAAAAATCACCTGAAGGGAGAACTGTTTTACGGGTGTTCTGATCACCCGACAGAGCAGGGACACCCTTTGATTGCACTGCGGTGACGATCCGCGCAATCAAAGGGTTAAAGCACCGGGAGCGGAGGTTTCCCGCTCCTCGGTGTCGTTAGGAGATGGGTCTAGGATCAGGGTGTGGGAGGAAAAGCCCCGATCTCAGCGCAGCTGCAGCGCCCGGAGTCGCAAACTGATGTCTGCAGCGAAGTCAAAAGACGTCAGTGAAGATGAACGACCTGCACCAGCCGACGTCTAAAGTCGTCGGGCAGTCGTTAAGGAGTTAGGAGTGAAAACACAGACCACAAGCTATTGCATTTGTCATTACACACAAGTCACATTGTGGGAATGCATTATTTTCATGGATGTCCATTATCTCAAAAACTATAACAAATTCAGCAAAAGTAATGGGATTTTTGAATTTGGCACCCTAAATGAATTAAAAAAACCTTGGCATCTAAAAAAAGAAAATTTTGTAGACCTGTGTTAAATTTTGGGTTTGAGATGTTTTGTATGGAAACAAGAAAAAAAGTATATAAAGAGCTCCTTCTGTCCTCGATCGGCACTGCTGTGACGTAATTGCAGCTGCCAATGACTTCCCTGACAGCCTGGGAGTCTAACAAAGGCTTCCAAACTGCCTGTGATGTCGCTATGTGGCCATGGCCGGGCATAGTGATTGACAGTTGCCATGGAGAGCAGTACACAGCAGTAATGTTGTGTACTGTTCTCCATTGCATTAAGCCATTGATACAAAAGTCCACTACGGGAAAAGTAAGAAAAAAAAGTGAAGAAAAAAGTAAAACACAAATACAAAAAATAAAAACACATACTCTGCCCCTTTTATCCTTGACAAATGTGAATCGCCCTCAAAAAAGATAAAAAAATAAAGTACGCATATTTGGAATCGTCACATGCACAAATCTGCCCTAAAAATGTCATGTTATTTAACCCTCATGGCGAACGCCATAAAAAGTCACAGATTTGCGAATTTCATTCCTCCCGCAGCACATAAAAAGAAATAAAAAGCAATCAAAAAGTCATATAAATGCCAAAGTAGTACCAATAAAAATATCAGTTTGCCCCACAAAAAAGCCCATACATAGACTTGTATAGAGAAACATTTCTTGAAAATGTGAAAAATTGCTACTAAATTTCTAAGCCCCCTAAGGTCATAAAAAAAGTAAATAAAAAAAAATTAAAAATGAAGCCAACCTACAGTAAACATGTGGTAGATGGAAACCATTAACTATTTTTTGTGGAATAACTATCTGTCTTACATGCAGAAATTGTTGAAATTTGAAATGGCAAATTTTTAAAAATGTTCATAATTTATTTTTCACAAACAAGGATTGTATGGACAAAAATTTCTTACTAACATAAAGCACAATGTGTCACGAGAAAACATTCTCTGAGTCACATGGATAGATAAAAGTATCACGAAGTTATTATCACATAAAGTGACACATGTCAGATTTAAAAAATGAGTTTCTGCCATGGAGGTCAAAACTGGCTGCGGTGGTAAGGGGTTAAGATATATCAAAAATCCAAAATGGAGTGCAAGTCTTTACAAAGGTCTCCTGCACATAGACTGAGCTGAAATATCTAGCAAAAAAGTTCTCCTTGTTTATCAGAATGTGTTTTTTTTAAACCCCTGTCTCAAATCCTGTATCTTTACCATTACTTGTGAGAATTGTTGCACCACAAATGTGTCATACAGTGTGCAATTTCGGGGCAGACAAACTTATTTGTATTAGAAACTTTTGTGCCTCATCTGACATGGAAGTGGGGCTTAACTGAAAAGGGGTGGTACTTCAAGGACAGGGTGTGGCTTTAAATTGTGCACCGAAATTCTGTCATAGCATGTTGGTGCAACGTAAGCCAACTAATAATTGTTTTAAAGAAAAAATAAAGCTGTACTAAAATTCTCAAACGCCATGAGACACTGGGATAGACTTACTATAACTTAACGCTGCATGGTTTACGTTTGTATTGTCTAACTTTTAGACATTAATAGTAAATGTGCCTCCGTGTCAAATCAGTGTTGTTTTTTTTTTTATTTTTTTTATTTTGTACCAATATTCCTTTTGAATTAGTTGGAGTCAATGCTGATAATCCGCAAAATAAAATATTGAACTGGTTTAGTATTGGTATCATTGTTTACATGCAGAAAAAGGTTACATGTGTATAGTATAATGGTAGATGACAGAAGGAAGAGGATATGTTGAAATTTTTTTTTCCAACATTAATTTTTATTTAAATTTTGTCAATACAACATACAAAGGAAAAAGCAACAATAACACGAGTCAAAAAAGACTAAACAATTTTAGCAGCTAATCATGAGTCATTCAAACAAGGACATACTGTATTAGTGTTTCACCTATAGCCACGAGAAATTGATTTAGCGTAAGTAGTCTTGCAATATATACAGATGTAAATATACTTCTGCTTACAAATATATACTGTGTTAAAATCATCAATAAGAGTGAAGCATTCTAGGTTCGGTGGTCTCAGATGGAGCCTTCTTTAAAGGGGGAAAAATGCACAGTAAACAGGCAAGCGTAATCCGCAAAGAATTAAGAACTCGGTGACTAAGTTTAAAAAAAAGGGGGGAGTCCTTTTTTTTCGCCCCCTATTTAAAGTATTTGGGACTCTGTGCAAAAACCCATCTGTCTCAAAATTTTAGGGACAAAATGTGGTGGAATGATTAAAATTTCGTTCTGTTGATTACCTCAGCAATTTAATGGTGAGGTAGCTTCAATGAAGGCAATTATCCCTAGCCGCCATAAAACACATGAAAAATGCTGTCCGAAAGAAAAGGGGGAAAAAGGCATTTTTAAGGAGATACTAATTTTTTCCCCGGGTGATAAAAAGGAAGGCCCTATAATCCCGAAAATAGTCTCTCACTTCCAACAAAAATTTTTTCTTGGCGGGACCACCAATATGAAGTAGTGTTTTCCCAGAGCACCCAATTTCCCAACAAAGTTGGGAATATACCGGAGTCATATACCAAGGGTTTAGGGGAGGTCCCTTCTTGGTGAAAATTTCCAGACTTCTGTTGATTAATGCATTAATAATTTTATGGGGAGGAAGGGGCCTCAATCCACTCACCAGCAAAAAAATATGCCCCTAAATCCTTTCCCCATTTAAATGCATCGTGGGGTTTACTTAGTAAACAGCCCCTTCAAAAAAAGGGGAGTGTAGGCTAATGAAAGCCCTTTTATCTATCCTTTCTTATGAGAAAAAAATTTTTGAAATGGGGGTTGGTACCGAAGGGGGGTCAGGAGCCCTAAGGGAACCGCCCACTGTCCCTACCTATTTGACGTCGCCCTAGGCGGCGTCCCAACGGGCGACAGCCCTTGTGCTGCTAATGCTGGGGCGTCGGGAGGAAAAAGGTCGAAGTCCGGGTAAATTACCAATTCAGAAACGCAAGCCCCCAAATCAGAACCAGAGGAAAAACGTAAAAAAAGCCGGGTCAAAAGCCAAAAGGGACGAGGTACAAAACAGATGACAAGCAGGTTGAAAAAAAGCCGGTTTGGTAACAATAAACCCAAAACAAAACAAGGGGGAAAAAGAAAATAGAAAAAACAGGCTCGCACTCAGCCTGAAAGTTTAAAAGTATTCCCGGAAACGCCCCTGCGCTGTTGGAGGGCTCCGGGTCTCCCATTGGCTGGGCCAACACGCCCCCGTTCGGGGTGGTGGGCCCCCTGTCAATCCACAGCTTCCCCGAAATGATATAGGGTGGGGTCCTGTTTAGCTGTGCGACTGTTTTTCCCCGCAGGCTGAGCGCCGTAGCCCCGACAGTTGGCTTTGGTTTTGAACCCAGTTCCAACTTTGAATAATGTGTCTAAATTGCAGGGAATAAAGAATTGAGTTTGTGGGGCACCAAAATTTTTGTTTAAAAATCTTCGAAGGATTTAAGATATCGCTGGATAATTTTCTATTTGACTATACCACTAGTATCCATTGGGGTATAGAGAGGGATGGATAGACTAGTGTAACACAGAAAGAGAGCAGTGGTCCATTTATCCAACCTTGTGAAGGGGCATATATATTTGACCAAGTAAGGCAACGGTTGGGGGGTGGGAAAAATCCCAAAAATCGAAATTTGTGACCCCAAATGCGCTGCAATAAGCCCATCCTTTACTGGAAACGGGGAAGTTGTTGGCTTCCATTGATGACAATGGTGTTTCTCGGTTATTCCCTAATAAAATATTGGCTCGGCACGCCCCTACATTATAATTTTGAAATTTGGGACAGTGGGTCCCCTTTACTATTTATATAAAAATGTCCCCTCTTAAATGAGGCTTTTTGCGTCCCAGAGAATTTTTTGAGTAGGGGTTGGAGTTTATTCATAGTGGGGGGTGGGGAAAAAAAAAAGGTGTGATACGTAATGTAAAAGGGAAACTGGGCAAAAAAAAGATTTTAGACAGGTTGATTTTGCCATCCCTGAGAGGGGAAATTCTGTAATTTAGTTATTTCGATACAAAGTAACCTCAAAGGGCCTCAAATTTGTGTAATTTTTTTTTAAGGGAGGAAAGAGTTTAATACCTAAAAAGGGGAACAAATGAATCATCCAAAGAATTGGAATTGCTTAAAATTTTAAAAATTTTGAGATTGGGGCAAATTTATTTCTAAAAGTTTATAGTAAAGAGCGGAAAACCATTTTGTAGGTTAAGAAGAGCGGGATAAACAAGTGGATTTGGGACTGATTTGGATATCGTCGGCGATAAGAAAACCCTTATGTTCAGTTTTGTTTAATGAGATGCCCGAAATTAAAGGGGAAATTCTAATAAGTTCAGCCAATGGTTCAACGCACAAGTTGAAAATGAAAGGGGACAGTGGACAACCCTGCCATGTGCCGTTTGTGATCTGAAAGCTGCGAGAGAAGAACCCTGATGCATACACTCTTGCAGAAGGGTTGGTATAGAGTGCTAGGATAGCCTTTAAAATTGAACCCTCAAAGCCAATCTTCTTTAATACTTCCTGAAGATATACCCAATTGATTCTCTCAAAGGCTTTTTCACCATCCAGTGATAGTAAAACTGCAGATGTAGATGGGTTTTTCAATTTATGTAACAAATTAAGAAGTCTAGCGGACCCCATACCTTAGCCTGTCGGACATAAACAAAGCTACTCTGATTCTCAATTGATCAAGGAGGGTAATATGGCCTTCAGCCTGTTTGCAATAATTTTTGAATATAATTTGATGTCACAGTTGAGGAGTGAAATTGGTCTATAATTAATTACTATGTCTACGGGTTTGCCTGGTTTCGGTATAGTGGTTATGGTAGCTGAAAGCATTTCTTTAGGGGTTATGCCGCTATTTATAATGGCATTGAAGTATTCAGGAGATGGGAAGCTAATATGGGGGACAGGAGCTTGTAATATTCGTTTGTGAATCCATCCTGGTGGGCGATTTATTAAGTTTAGAAGTTTTAATAATGTGCTCCAATTCTGAGATAGATATTGGAGTGCTAAGGGATTGTTTTTGTTGTTCTGATAGGACTGGAAGGTTGGTTCTAGCTAAAAAATTGTCTATATCCGTCTTGTTAACCAGAGGCTCTGGGTTATCCTTCTTAATGTTATATAAGGACTGGTAATAGTCTGCAAAGAAGTCTGCTATTCGCGGGGGGTCATATATTTTCTTCTTATCCGGGGATGTTAAAAAAGAAATTTTGGAATTTGCTTGGATCTTTTTGACCCTTCTTGCCAGCAATTTTCCCGGACGGTCCCCACCTAGATAGAAGTTCCATTTGGACCTGGACAAGCATTTTTCGTATTCTCTTAGCTTTAATTCCCTAAGTTGTGTTTTGAGAGTTGATAATTCAGCATTCAGGTTAGTCTGTGGGGTATGCTTAAGTTGGGTCTATACCGCTTTAATCTTACCGAGAAGGTCATCTAATTCCATTTTCCCTCTTTCGTTTTTCCTGAGATGCTAAGGCTATAAAAATTCCTCTAATATAGGCTTTGTGAGCGCACCACAGGGAATTAGGGGAGGGGGCAGAAAAGGGTATTAATGAGAATAAAATTTTTTTAGATTTTTCGGGGTATTTTTCATTTTTTCCCTTTGATTTTA
>JAODAL010027023.1:0-55689 GCA_025379985.1 Phyllomedusa bahiana | reverse complement strand
CACTGCTGATTATCTTGCGCTGCGTGACCTCCCACTGTGTCATTGGCCACTCTGTGGCTAATATGTTTTGCGCCTCCAAAATGTATTGTGCCACTGCCTGCCTCATACTCTGCCCCCTGGCCCCTCCGTCTCAGTTTTGAGCCACTGTGGCCCCTGTTTTTTTTCCCCTCCAAATGTCATTGTCCACTCCCTGCCCTCATGCTGCTGTGGCCCCGCCGTCACCCCCAAAACCTTTATAATTTTTGGCCCCCTTGGCTCTTAGTTTGTTTTTTTCCAGCTTTCGCTGGCATGATTTTAAGGCTACTTTCCCCCGTTTGGGTTTTTTTTTTGGTCAGTTTTGCCCTTTAATCCAGGGAATTTTTTTTTAAGCGATTCTAAAGCGCCCGGCATTTCTCTTGTATACTAAAACCCAACATTTTTGAAGCCCAAAACCCAAGTCCCTCTCATATTTAAAGCATGGCACAATGTTCTCAGCCCCCTGCAGGCTCTGGCAGCCTGGAAATAGCTGCTTTTTAAACGCGATTTGTCCCGAAATAACGGAACGAAACGAATTTTGGGAAAAATTCGGCAAAGTGCCAAATCGAATTTTTTGAAAAAATTCGCCCTCTCTAATCCAGACCCTTTTTGAACTCTGTTATGAATTCACCAGACAAGTTCCTTGGCAAAAATTCCACAGTCCTCACTTTTTCTTACGTAAAGAACCCTTTCTATGTTTATGCAGAAAGTTTTTCCTCTTTAGTAGGGGATGCCCCCTTGTTCAGATATAGTCCTGGTTGAAAAATTTGTTCTGGGAGAGATCCTATTTTTGACCTTTGATTTTTTTTAAACATTTTTTTGGGTCCCCCCGAAGCTGTTTTTCCTAAATGAAATAACCCTAATTTGCATTTTTTTGGGAAATTTTGAGTCCACCCGCCCTTTTTTTATTTTTTTTTTCCCCCCTTTTTTAAACTGTTAAAGTCTACAATATCTTTCTGGGCAGGGGGGTGGAAAAAACTGTAAAAATATTCCAAGTGTGGTCTGACCAGTGTGTAAAAAGGAAAAGATTTTCCCTTTATTGTGACCCAGGGCCTTTTTCGGGGGGGGGCGGGGGGGCCCGATCGCCCTGGCCCCGCGGTCCACTCCCCTGAGGGGGGCGATGAAAATGGCTCGCCCGCCCCCCGGGGGATCGCCTTTTCCTTTCGCGGCTGTTTTAAAAAACATAAAAAGAACCCCTGAGATGTTGCACAGGGAGGGGGGGGACGGAGTTCCGCCCTGACTTCTCCCTGTTCACGTCGCAGGGGCGCACCTTTCCCCGCGCCCCCGCAGCTGGATCCCCCTCCCCCGAGGAGACCCCTGGGAGTGCGTGACAGTGTAAGCGGCATGATGACGTCACACTGCTTAACCGCTCAGCAGCCCCGGCCCGGGACGCCGGACTGAATGAGTATCTTTTGTTATTTTATAATTACTTACAGGGGGATCACGGGTACAGGGGGGGTAAAACACTGGCTACGGGGGGATCACTGGTGAGGGGGGCTCACGGTACAAAGGGGATCTATGGGGAAGGGGGCTTCTACGGCTACAGGGGGCATGTACGGGTACAGGGGGGATCACTGGTACGGGGCATCATGGCTGCAAGGGGGGGGATCACTGGGCGCAAGGGGGGGCTACTGGCCACAGGGGGGGAATCTACTGGCTACAGGGGGCATCATGGGCTACAGGGAGGGGGAATCTACGGGTACAGGGGGCATATGGCTACAGGAGGGGGCATCTACTGGCTACAGGGGGCAAATCACTGGCTACAAAGGGGGCATTACTGACTTCAGGGGTTCTATGGTCGGGGGATGTACTGGCTACAGGGGGAAACACTGGCTAAAAAAGGGGGGGATCACTGGCTTCAGGGGGCATTTTGGCTAAGGGGGGGATCACTGGCTACGGGGGGTTTTTACTGGCTGCAGGGGGAATCATGGCTACGAAGCCATGTACTGGCGCAGGGGGAACACTGGCTTAAAAAGGGGAATCACTGGCTGCCGGGGGGAGTTGGTGCAGGGGGAATCACTGGGCTACAGGGGCATCAATGGCTACAAGGGGGGGATCATGGGTACAGGGGGGATTCGTGGTACAGGGGGGATCACTGGTACAGGGGGGCATCATGGCTACAGGGGGCATGTATGGCGCAGGGGGGTCATGGCTACAGGGGCATCACTGGCTGCAGGGGGGGATGTACTGGCTGCAGGGTAATCACTGGCTAAGGGATCCCCGGCTACAAGGGGGAATCACTGGCTACAGGGGAATCACTGGCTACAGGGGAAAAAATGGTACAGGGGGGCATCAATGGTACAGAGGTACTACTGGCTATAATGGGCTATAGTGGCTACAGGGCATATTACGGGGTACCCCTTGAGGTGCTATAGATGGGGAGTTTGTTTTTAAAATGGAATTTTGTAGAGAAGTGTGAAAAATTGAGGAGTCTTAAGATTTTGGTTTTTTTAAATTTTACAGTGAGATCAGGGGTAGTCGTCATGGCGTTGGGACAATGAAAAAAACAAAAAGAGAAAGAGAACAAAAACTTCAGGAATCTCCTGTGAGTCACTAGATATAACTTTACTGTAAAATTTATATGTCTGCAGAGCCTGTTCATGGTATTCCCCCTTTTGGTCACTGTACGCCGGTAATATTGGTTGTAGTATAATGGTTTATACCCCGTAATGGTCAGTTTGTATTATTCGGTCACTATATGGTGGTGATATGTGGTCATGGTGTGGTGGTATTATTCGGTCACTGTGTGCTGGTGATATGTGGTCTTAGTGGTCTAGGGATTCTGGTTTTGTGTAGCAGTGTTAGGGGCCGTTTACACGGCTTATTTTGGTGCAGATTGTCGCCGTACTGCGCGCCGGATTTGCGCTGCAGTACGACGCCAATCCGTCACAGTAATTACGGTAATCCACCGTTCTCATAGAGAACAGTGGATTCTGTCGCTCCTCCCAGCTCGGCGAATCTGCCGTACGGAGAGAAAGTGACCTGCACATTATCCAGGCGCAATACGCGCCGTGGATAATGCAAGTCTATGGGGCCGGCGGGCCGCGCCCCCGCCCCGCCCCCGCACCCGCCCCTTATGAACCGGGGCTAATATTGATAACTGTATGACTATTATTTAGTAGTTTTATACGTAGCAGATTGTGGTAAAGCTTTTTGTATATTTTTTCTTTGGTTGATGATAATGCAATGTGTTGCATAGTGGCACCATATATTACCGGGGGGGGGGGGAGGGAATTTCTTCACCTTGCCCTGAGTGAAATTTAGCCTAGGAACTGCCCTGTGTGCATCCATAACCTTTTAATACACCAGATGATCCTGTTTGCCTCGACAGCTGCTGCCTGTGCCTGACATCTACATTTAAGTTTACTGTCCACTAGGATTCCCAAATCCTTCTCCATGTCACTTTTCCCAGAGTTTTCCCATTTAACAAGTGATCATGGAATGGATTTTTCCTTCCCATATGCGTAATAATTATCTGTGTTAAAGCTTATCTGCTACTTATTTGCCCAGTATTCCAACTTAACCAGATCCCATTGTAATAACACATTGTCCTCTATTGTGTTGATTACTTTACAGAGCTTAGTATCATCTGCAAAGATTGATATTCTACTGTGCAATCCATGCATAAGATTGTTAATGAATATAATAAAGAAAATCAGCCCCAATACTGACCCCTGTGGTACCGCGCTAGTAACAGGGATCCAGTCGAATATGTGCCATTAATCAACACCCTTTGTTTTCTATCACTGAGCCAGTTACCCACTTACAAACATTTTCCCCCAGTCCAAGCATTCTCATTTTACTTACCAACCTTTTATTTGGTACCGTATCAAATGCTTTAGAAAAATCTAGGTATATAACTTCCAATGTCTCACCAGGATCCAGTCTAGAACTAACCTCCTCATAAAAGCTGATGAGATTAATTTGACAGGACCGATCCTTCATATACCCATGCTGCAATGGAGTTATACATTTATTTTCAGTAAGATACTCCAGGATAGCATCCCTTAGAAAACCTTCAAATATTTTACCTACGACAGTGGATAAACTTACCGGCCTGTAGATTCCAGGATCAGTTTTTGACCCCTTTTTGAATATTGGCACCTTATTTGCCATGCGCCAATCCTTTGGGACATACCATGTTATTATACAGTCCATAAATATTAAGGGACCTGTCTATCACATTATTTAATTCCCTTAGGACATGGGGGTGCATACCATCTGGAATTGCTGATTTGTCTTTTTTAATTTTCTTAAGGTCGGAGCTGCACTTTTTACTGGGTTAGACAAGAAACATTTAAGGTGGAGTTTACCACATCCCTCTGCTCGTCAACAGGAAGTTAATTTTCTTCGCTTTCTATTCATCGCCCTCCACAGTACTTCCCTCACTACTTTTCAAAGGGCCAACCTTTTCCGTTTTAATCTTTTTACTATTTACTGTATATAGTTAAAAAATATTTTGGGGTTAGTTTTACTCTCTTTAGCAATCTGCCTTTACATCTTCTGCTTTGCTGTCTTTATCATTATTTTACATATTTTAAAGTGGGCGCTTAAGATGTTTTTTTAAGATCTGCCAATTATTATCTGTTCTTTTATTTTTAAACACCTTGTCCCAGTCAATGTGGTCAAAGACCTCTCTAAGTAGATTGAAATAAGCCTTCCTGAAATTCAGTGTTTTGTGGCCCTCTACAAAAAACTCTATTGAAGGCTAAATGGAAATTTACTATATTGTGATCACTATTTCCTAGGTGCCCCTCAACCTAAATCTTTGTTACTCTGTCCGGTCTATTAGTCAATATTAAGTCTAGAGGGGCCTTTCCTCTAGTCAGCTTCTGCACCATTTGGGAAAGGTAATTATCTTTAGCTACTAACAAGAACCTGTTTCCTTTATGAGAGCTACAGTTTCTGAATTTATATCTGGGTGGTTAAAGTAGCCAATAACAACAACCTCATTATGATTAGCTGCCTCATCTATTTGGGGAGATTATCTTCCATGAATTCTGCTGTATTTGGGGGCCTGTAGCAAACCCCTAGTCGAATTTTATTATTGTTATTACCCCCATGTATATCTACCCATAATGACTCCAAATGCTCATTCCCTGTAACGATATCTTCCCGCAGTGTTGCCTTCAGACAGGATTTTACACAGAGACATACATCTCCGCCCTACCGGTTTTTACGATCTCTCCTAAATAAACTGTAACCCTGTAAGCTGACCGCCTAGTCGTAGCTCTCTGAGCAATGTCTTAGTTATCCCCACTATGTCATATTCTTTTACAGCAATAAGTAATTCTAATTAATGCATTTTGTTGGTGAGACTCCTGGCATTGGTCAGCTTGTAATTTAGAGATTTTTTTCTTTTTATTCCTTTATCCCTATTTTTAACCATTGCTACACCCCCTCCCTCCACTCCAACCCCTGTTTTATTACTAATTTCCAGCTCTCTATCTTTACTATCTTGCATGCTATCTTTGTAGTTTCCCTACCCCCTTGTCCATAGTTTAAATAATCCTCCAACTCCCTGAACATTTTTTCCTCCAGTACAGCTGCACCCTCTCCATTTAAGTGCAGCTCTTCTCTAGCATAGAGTCTGTAGCCAAGACGGAAGTGTGAAGAAAATTGACCCAAAAATGACCAAGTAATCCACCCCACCACTTCAAAACTCACTCAGATAGCAGCAGTCACCAGGAGCCTCAATTAACACATCAATTAGCCACAACTCAGATGCACTGTAAATGTACCACAGGTCCACCCATGTTTCATATTTTAAAATATGAAACTTTCCACACTTCCAGCTGCCACTCACACGTTCCTAGGATTCAGAGTAAGTGAGAAATCTAAAGATGGCCTTTGAAATGAAGTAGGATAGGCATGTGTGATATCAGGCAGTAGCTTAGTCTCATCCGGTTCTAATGGTGCCACTGGCTCAGTTCTGTCCCAATTCTCTGCCACGGTATGGTCCATTTTGGTGTTCCAGTCAGAAAACTGCATGACCCAAGAGGGAGGAGTGTGCAGGCCATCCCAGGGGCATGAGGGTGAGTGTAGGTGGATGCGACATGGGCTGTACCAGTACTGATTTAAATCGAAACCCATCTTTGCCCAGGGTCGTTTTCTTTTGGAAGGGGTTATGCTGAGCATACAGGAGAATCCAGAACCAGCAGGCCACATTTCACCCCAGTGTAGGTCCAGCACAAAGCCAACCTAAGGTATCTAGACACATCTTTCTGCCTCTTTGTTTGTAACCATATCCCTATTTGCACCTCTGACCAATATCCCTATGTATATATTGCTTATCTAGTGCGCCCTCCAAGGCGAATTAAATCTATAAACTTTAATCTGAGCTAGTCTATTGTATTGATAATCGACATCACCCGCCTTATTCTCGGTCTTTAATACATCACTACCCAAGGATGGTTCCTGGCCTTGCTGTGAGTCTCTAATGGTCCGGTCTTATAGCTAACGAGTAACTGTTGGCAGTACTGTGCTGGCAGAGCTCTGTTTAACCAGCGTGGGTAAACAGATCTCTCCCAGTCGTTCAGGGTTTTGGGCGAGTGGGGTATCCTCTCGCACTGCCTGGGACTCCATATGCCCGTATGGACAGGGGTTAACTGTGAAACAGTATCCGACTGACCTTGTGCGTAGCCTAGGGGGAGCATATCGTCACAACACACCCCAAGTCAGGCCGTCGACCCTCGAATAGGCCCGACAGGTAGGTTTTCCTGAGAGGAAGTCAGCAGAGGTCTCCAAAAACTCGAATCCCTCTTTCCGACACCAATTTTTGAGCCACTTATTCACCTCTCTAATCTCCCGTTGCCTTTCTGGTGTGGCCCGTGGTACAGGTAGTATTTCCGAAAATGCTATCTTGGAGGTCCTTGCCTTCAGCTTTTGGCCTAAGTCCCTGAAATCTTTTTTAAGGACACTCCACCAAAAACTTTGTCATTAGTGCCAATGTGAACTATGACAGCTAGATTATCACCAGCCCCACCAAGTAATCTAGGGTGAAAGGTATGATTTATGGTATTTAGACACCAATCTTTAAGCACATTATACCAGTGTAGAATGCGCCTGGATTTATGAACCCAGTCTTTTAAAGTGGATTACCTGTTCCAGCAGTAATGCGTCTAGATTTGCCGTACTGAAGCTACAAACTTGTAGCTTCGTACAGTTCTAGTGTATCCCGCCACCCGCATGCCCCCCAAAATCAGGTGCATTAAAAAAGTGCAGTGAACACTCTGTAATAGAGATGGACGAATTTCTCAAAAATTCGGTTAGGTCACTTCGCCGAATTTTCCGACAAAATTTGTTTCGTTCCGAGCCTGCAGGGTGCTGTAGAATGTTGTGCCATGCTTAAATATGCAGAGGGAGCTTGGTTTGGTCTTCATACAATGTTGTGTTTTAGTATGACACGCAGATGACTGCCACCGCTCTTAGAATCGCTTCACTATAAAATTCCCTGGGCACTTAAGGTCAGAGGACAAACGACCAAAACCTCAAGCGGGAATGTAGCCTGATAAAGTCTTGGCAGCGAAAGCTGGAAAAAAACAAGCTGAGAGGTCAGGTGGCAAAATTAGTGACTGAGTGTGGAGGTGACGGCGGCAGCGAAAGCAGCATGAGGTCAGACAGTGGCACAATGACATTCTGGAGGTGGCAAAAACAGGACTAGGCCACAGAGTGGCACAATGACGCAGTATGGAGGTCACGGCAGCAGTCACAGCAGTAGCATGAGGTCAGGCATTGCACAATGACATTCTGGAGGTGGCTAAAACAGGAGTAGGCCACAGAGTGGCACAATGACAGAGAGTGGAGGTCACGGCTGCAGCAGCATGAGGTCAGGCAGTGGCACAATGACATTCTGGAGGTGGCAAAACATTAGTAGGCCACAGAGTGGCACAATGACACAGTGTGGAGGTCACGACAGCAGCAGCAGCATGAGGTCAGACAGTGGCACAATGACATTCTTGAGGTGGCAAAACAGTAGTAGGCCACAGAGTGACACAATGACACAGAGTGGAGGTGACAGCAGGAGCAACAGCATGAGGTCAGAGAGTGGCACAATGACACAGTGTTTAGGTGACCGCAGCAGCAACAACAGCAGCAGCAGCATGAGGTCAGAGAGTGGCACAATGACACAGTGTGTAGGTGACCGCAGCAGCAACAACAGCAGCAGCAGCATGAGGTCAGAGAGTGGCACAATGACACAGTGTGGATGTCATGGCACCAGCAACAGCAGCAGCAGCATGAGGTCATAGAGTGGCACAATGACAGAGTGTGGAGGTGGGTGGCAATACCAGTCCCTGGTAAAGATGGTTGGTGGCAGATGGAGAAACTGGCAGCAGATGTGTGGCATCAGGCGGGTGGCGGCATCAGAATAGTGGCTGAGGCAGGTAATTTGAACCCAGACTCATTTCTCACAGTTTGGGTGAGGCGTCATGGCTGATGTAGTCTGACGCCTAAGGCATTGGTGTGTGGAAATCCTGGCCGATCCACGCCTGATTCATCTTGACAAAGGTCAGTCGTTCCACATTTCCCGTGGACAAGTGGATTCTCCTTAGGGTAACGATGGCCCCCGTCGCACTGAACACCCACTCTGATGCCACACTACTGGCCGGGCAGGACAGCTTCTCCACTGCAAACTCGGCAAGTTGCGGACACACATCCAGTTTGGCTGCCCAGTAGTCCAGCGGATCTTCTAACTGGGGTGGCAGAGTGCTGTCCAAGTAGGCCACCACCTGTTGGTTCAGGGACTGCTCCAGGTCCTGCTGCTGCTGCTGCTGGCGACTACCCTCCTCACTAGGCGGGTGAAGGAAGCTGCTCATCAATGACTCCAGACTTAGGTTGCTGCTGATGGAGCTGGTACTGCTCATTTCACCAGACAATGCTTCTGCTCCAATGTCCTCCTCCTCCTCCTCCTCCATTTCAGTCCCCACCAGACTCATGTGGCCGCGAGATGTAGTTGACATGTCTCCAGTCCCCTGCCCAAACAGATTTTTCAGCAGCTGTTCCAGGACATGAAGCAGTGGAATGACGTTATTCATCCCGTAGTTCTGGCGACTGACAAATAACGTGGCCTCCTCGAATTGCCTCAACAGACGGCAGGTGTCACGCATGAGCTGCCACTGGCTGACATCAAAGTTACATAGGGGAGTACTCCTGTCCTCCTGGATTATCATAAAATCGTTAATGGCCTTTCTCTGTTCATAGAGTCGGTCCTACCTATGGAGGCTGGAATTCCGCCAGGTGGAAACATCGCATATCAGAGTGTGTTGGGGGAGACCGTTCTGCCGCTGCAACTCGAGGACAGTGTTCCTGGCTTAGTAGGAATTGAAGAAGTCCCTGCACAGTTTCTTGGCCATTTTCAGAATCTACTGAAGAGCGGTGGTAGACTTCAGGAACCTTTTCACAACCAGCTTGAACACATGCGCCATACAGGGCGCATGGACCATCCCTCCTCGGTGCAGCGCGGACACCATGTTCCTCTCATTGTCCGTCACCATGGTTCCGATTTGCAGTTGGCGCGGAGAAAGCCACACATCGATTTCTTGCTGCATGACGCGGAGCAGTTCCTCCCCTGTGTGACTTCGTTCGCCGAGGCAAGCCAGGTGTAGAACTGCGTGACACCGCTGTGCCCTACACATGTGGTATGATGGAGCAGTACTTGTGGAGGCTGAGATGGTGGTGGTGGTGGAGGAGGAGGAGGCGGACATTGGCGCAGGGGCCACAGTTTGACAACGTGGAGGAGATAGCGGCGTCTCCTGTCCAAGTTGTTGGTGTGCAAGGGCAGGAAGCACATTCACCCAGTGGGCTGTAAAGGACATGTACTGGCCCTGACCGTAGTTAAAGCTCCAGATGTCCGCGCTTCCGTGCACCTTGGAACAAACCAATAAGCTCAAGGACTGGCCCACTTTCTGCTTCTACATATTTATGAAGTGCTGGTACTGCCTTTTTGGAAAATAAATTACTGCTTCGAACTCTCCTTCTCGGCTCGGCACAAGCCATTAGTTCTCTGAACGGTGCAGAGTCCACCATTTGGAAAGGGAGGGACTGTAGTACCAACAACTTGGACATTGGCACAGTCAGCTGCTGCACCTTAGGATGGTTGGACGCATACTGTTGTCTCTTTGCAATCGCCTCGCTGAACGAGTGCTGGCGCCATGAGTAGCGAGGAGCAGGAGCATCTGGACCGGGAGATGATGTCAAAGAGAAACAGCTCCCTTTTACAGAGGTGGTGGAGCCTTGACTTGCTGCAATGGCATGCGTGCCACTGGCCGCTGCTGCTGCTGAGGCGGCAGGATGGACCACCACATCTGAGCCACGTTTCTCCCAGGCCACCGGATGGTGATGCTGCATGTGTTGACGAAGGGCCATGGTGCCAATGTTATCTCCCTGGCCATGCTCCACTTTCTGCCCACAGATTCTACATATTTGGCTCCTCTGTTGTCTTAGCAAAGAACTGCCACACCGCCGAGTAGCTAATTTTACCGCCAACGCTCCGCCTCGCTGAGCCCCTGTGCCGCTACTTTCTTGGACCTGCGAAGCGGGTTTTCTACCCCGTGGCCGCTTGGCTCCCGACCTCGCACTGCTGCTGTCCTGCTGACTCACGGCCACACAACCCACTTGCTGGCTGTGCCTCTGCCTGACCCGCAAGCTGACGCCCTCTTCTCCTGACAATGATGAAGCCCTTGCTTCACCCGGCTCCCAAGTGCGGTCGGCTACATCATCATCTATGTGTGTTTCATCGTCACTGCTGTCCTCATCACCGGTCTTGGAATGCAGAGGCTGACCCCTCACAACATGACCTCCCATGCCACTCTCAACATCTATACTTTGCCGCCTACTGCAAGAAGCAGGGGATATTGGCCCCATTTCTTCGCTGCCATGGAGCTGCTGACTGCCCTCCTCACGTTGTTCATCCTCGCTATATAGTGGCGATGAGCCCAGACCACATAGTAGATCTCTGGCTGAGGGAACGGGATGGGACAGAGGCGGGCTGAGGACAGGTGAGGGCCGCTGACCCGGTCCCGGGCCATGCCAACTTATTGTTGTGTCTGACATTCCCACCGACTCTTGGCTGGGGTTGTCAGATGTCATCTGGGAGGAAGTGGATGACCTAGTCAACCAATCAAGAACCCTTGGGTTGCTGAACAACACACAGCCGCTAGATGACAGCGGCAGTTCTGGCCTCACCAAGTGACCCCTGCTGCGATGTCCGCTTGCTGTGCTGCGACCTGGGCCTGTTCCAGGAATGTTTGTGCCACTGCCACTCGCAGGTGCAGAGCCTGCCACCTCTCTGTCTGACATACTGTTTGTTCTAAAATGTACAGACACTGTTTGATGAAGATATCTGTATATGATAAATATACACCCTGTATTTGACTCCAAATGAACCCAGTAACAAGCTTGGGTAACCCTTGGATATAAATTGCGCTCCACAAATGGCCAGGAAAAATTTACTTGTATGTGCCGTTTAAAAACTCTGTGTATTTTACTGAATGTAAAGGCTTAATTAACCTTCGGATATGAATTATGCTACAGAATTTCTTCTGTGGCGGTGAAAAACAAAGTTTCTTTTACTGAGTGCAACTGCAGAAAAATACTTAGTTAACCCTTGGATGTAAATTGCGCCAAAGAATTGAGCCACCACAAACTACTAGCTTTGTAGCGTGTTACAATGGCGTGTTTTTTACGCTACACAACAAGAGATAAAATTGTAATTAACCTTTGCTTGTGAATTAGGCTACAGGAAAAATGTATATATTTTGGCGGTGAAAATGACAGTTTCTTGGAGTCACCACAGCTGAAAAAAAACGCTTAGTTAACACCTGGATGTAAATTGCGCCAATGAATTGCGCCACCACAAACTACTAGCTTTGCAGTGTGTTACAATGCCGTGTTTGTTACGCTACACAACAAGAGATAAAATTGTAATTAACCTTTGCTTGTGAATTAGGCTACAGGAAAAATGTATATATTTTGGCGGTGAAAAAAGACGGTTTCTTGCAGTCATCACAGCTGAAAAAAAAAGCATACTTAAACCCGGGATGTAAATTGCGCCAAAGAATTGAACCACCAAAAACAACAAGCTTTGTAGTGTGTTACCATGCCGTGTTTATTACGCTACACAACAAGAGATTAAATTGTAATTATCCTTTGCTTGTGAATTAGGCTACAGGAAAAATGTATATATTTTGGCGGTGAAAAAGACGGTTTCTTGGAGTCACCACAGCTGAAAAACAACGCTTAATTAACCCCTGGATGTAAATTGTGCCAAAGAATTGAGCAGCCAAAAATGCAGTGGTATTTGTATCTTAAAAACGCTGTTTCTTTAAATGAATACAACAGGAACTGGCTTAGATCCCCCTTGGATATTCAATGTGCTGTGAGCAGATAGGATTTAAATGTATATGCAGCTGCAGTGGACGCACACTGGATTTCAGATCCAATACCCAAAAAATTCAGAAATAGAACGTTAAGAGAAGCAGTCTCTGAGACAAGTTGAGACACCCCCCAAAAATCGCTGTATAAAAATCAGTTCTTCAGTAAGAGCTATCAGCCGCAGCAGCACCTTCCCTGATCAGTACAGTGAGAGGAGTGTGAGCTCCCAGCGTCGCACCCGGACTTATATAGTGCGGTGACGTCACAGAATCCCGCCGGTCTCTGATTGGCTTCATCTCTGCACATGTCATGCAGGCTATGCCCTTCTTCCTCCCAGAGTTCTTTGCCCCTTGTAACGCCATGTGCTCGCAGCCATTTTATCAATGAAAAGCACACTTCGTTCACCCGAAGTACCCCAAAGTTCGACTTCGTTCAGAACCGAAGTTTTCCTGAAATTCTAAACGAATTCCACTTCGTTAGAATCAATTCGCCCATCTCTAATTATGATGTAGTAGAAAGAGAAACACTGAAAAGAATGATTGACATTTATGAGTTTGTTGCTCTGTAGAGATTAACGCAGTTTATTGAGTTGATTAATTAATTATGTTGATAACAAAATTTCATTCTCAAATTCATTCATTATATTTTTTGATTTTGCTAATTAAAATCTTATAAAATACTTTTCTATATTTTTATATTCTATGTCAATTTTCATTCATTAGCATATAGGTCACTGGGTCAGTAGATAAGGATTTTGCATGCTGTATAAACTCTTTAGGAACATTTGGTTCTTTCAAATTCTGTTATTTTTAGGTTTTAATACATAAAATGAAATAAAATTGAATTAGAAGTTGATCAGTATGGAAATTTTGTTGTTCCTGCCCTCAGCCTTTATTGTACATTCAGCAATAGCGGCACACAACATCTCTGATGCTTGTGCTGTGCCAAGCAAGATCACTACAATGGTTTCTATTCACTATAATGCTATTCTAATGCCTTTTCTTTTATTTCTAGCCTGTTGTGATGTGTTTGTCAACACTGATAATACTATAATAACTCCATAACTACCTGATTAAGAATGGAATTTATGGTAGATGCCATACTGGTTTAATTATTTTCTATTATTTAACTTAATATTAATTTTATATGATATAATTTAATATTAATTTTACATAAGATAATTATATATTTTCTAAATATTCTTTAATTTTATATTTATTTTATATTGTTTAATTTTATATAGTTTGATAATTTTTATAAATTAGTTTTTATTAACTTAGTGCTATTAGTTGAGAAATAATTGATTTTTTAGCCTCAGTCAGATCACTTTTATCTTGGTCTGGCTTGTATTGAAAGTTTTGTGCCTTGTTTTTTGGTGTTACACATTCATAAATGTGTCTAGTCGTTCAATTCGGGAATGACATGCCCCCGCATCATTGGCACATTCAAAAGTGTTGTATCTGTGAATAATGCACCAAGTTTATGTGTACAACTGTTCATTCTTTCTTTTAAACGGGTTTTATTTGGGTTTAAAGCATTTTCCATCCCCATTCTTACAGGGTCCCCCAAAATTCCCGCATGTCAAGAAGTATTTTGCATTTAGTTCGCATGGACGTTAATCAGTTCACCTAGGTCAGGCCCAGTGGTCTGGTCAGTCTTCACACTTCCATGTCAATTAGCACAGCAAAAGTCCAGCGGAGGAAAAAAAAGTGCTTCTGATGTTTAAAGAAAGATAGTCAACTTTATTTAATTTACCAGTAAAAACATTTTCAGTGAAAAATGCATTCAACAAGTCCAAACACTGCTGAGACATTGACTCTGTCGTTAATCGGAGTATTTTGCACTTGTGTTACCTAATACTCTAGATTTCCTGCATGCTTGTGTGAACTGCTTTTTCTTGTTTTTAAATTTTATTTAAAGGGGCCCAAGTATAAGGGTAAAATTCCCCTATAAAAAAATTGTGTGTTTGGGCTTTTCAGGGGGGCCGGGGGTGCCGCCCCCCAAACCTTTCCCAACCCCCGTCCCAAGAAAATTTAGCGGTGATCAGGTGAGTCCCAAACACACACGATGTATTTCGGGGGCCAAAATGTATGCCCAAATAAAATTGTGAAATTTTCCCATGGGCCCAAACTATCCCGCTGGGGGGAAAAGGGCCCCAAAACTTGCAGGGGTCAGGGCTTTAAAGGTTTGGGGTCTTTTACTGGAAAAGAAAATTGAAAGGTGCTTTCACACAGCACAGTTTTGATGCGGGTTTTAAATTGGCCCCAAATTTTAAACTCCCTTTATTACCGAAAGGCTTCTTTCAGTTTTTTAAATTGTTCAGAAAGGTATTTCAATTTAAGAAATAATTTTACTGTGTTTAAAGTCTTGGGGATTAAAAACACACTAATTGATTACTCATTTTAAAAACTTTTTAGATAAGTTAAAGAAACTTGTGGTAATAAAGGCAGTTTAATTTGGAACAAAAGTTAAAACTGCTCCAAAAACTGTCTGTGTAAAAGCCCCCTTTAAATTTTTCCCCGATGACCCCTGCAGAGAATAAAAGCAAAACGTGTGGGGCGTGTGTGTGTGTTGTGTGTATATTTGAAATTAACAAAATCCTGCGGGTTTCCTTTTCACCCAGTGCCAGGAAGGGTTTGAAATCAGGGAGCAACAGACTTTCACCCATTCTACACTCATTCTCTGCAGGACTCATCAGAGAACTTTGAAGTAAACTTCCCCCCATTCCCACACCCAAACCCTTTACAGTAAAAATTTTACATAAAATTTTTATTTTCTCTCTAATTGGCATTTAATATTTTATAAAATATTTTATATATATATATATTTTTAATATATATTTATATATATATATATATATTTTTATAAAATATATATTATATATTTATATTTATATATTGGCTTTTAATATTGGGAAAAAACAACAAAATTAATTTTTTTAGATCAAAAAATGTAGGGGTTCCTTAAATAAATTTCTATACTTCTAAGTATACGGTTTTTTTGGTTTAAATTAAAACCCGCATACTAAAAATAAAAAAACAAGGGAATTTGTTGAAAAATTTCCCTTTAAATTATTCACTGCTGCTAAATCCACCAGAAAGTTTTTCCCAAAGGCAAAAACAATAATTAAAAAGCTAAAAAACCCATAAAATGTGTATTTCTTAAAAAAATTTTATTGAATTTAAATGATGTTTTTAAAAATTCACACACAAAATTTAATGCCTTTGGTTTAGCAGTTACAAATCCCAGTGCCATTATCTGGCTGTGGAAATCTGTATGCATTTTCTAATTAAATGCCATAGGGCTAATATATTATAATCACACAGAGATTGCTGACTTTTTGTAACTCAATTGCAATTTCATTAAGGCAAAAAATCTAAATGTGTACTTTTAAGATGACATGTTGCTTATAATTGTTGCAGTTTAATGTGTCTTTAGGAGTTAGGAAATTAAACCCTGCAAATAATTGGGAAACAATTGCTTTTTTTGACCCCTGCCAGATTGTGTTCTATATCCTTTTAAATTGCGGGAAGGGCAAGTAGGCCTAGGGAGAAGGGACAACTCGAAAAATCAACAAGCATGACACTACGAAGCAACATGTGCAAGTACTGCATAGTATAAATTCTGCAAATTACAGATTAACAACCATTAACTATGCTACAAGGCAATATATCCTCTGTGCTCAACTTTATCTGTAGGTCTTCTTATGCCTCCAAGAGCTTTCATCCCCTTTTAAATTGGGCTTTTACAAAAAATGTTCAATTTTCCGGGACAATTTTTAAAAATTTAAAACCTTTTTACCGTTTGGGTTTCTGTTAAAATTTTTGATTTCTTGTAGAGGAGGCCCGGGCAAAAAACAGTCAACTAAACATTACAGCATGTGTCTGAACCATGGAAACTCAAATCTACACATGAAATATTGCGTGTTTATAGGTTTCCCATCATTTTTCGCATATATTACTGGATATCATATTTGTTAATAAAAATCTTGCTGGTTCAATAGCTTTAGCTGCATTTAGATTGGATTTATTTGTTTATAAAGAGCATGTCAGAAACACCTCCAGTGTGAAGCAATTTTTTCAGGCATTTTTTATTTGAATTTTTAAAAGTTTTTAAATAAAAATTTGTTTTTGGGTAATGCCAGGGGAGTTGGGATAATTTCATGCCAAGGAGAAGAATAAAGAGTCCTATTGGTTTTTACCCTTTAACCCCTTGTACAAGGGATTTAGACTACTCTGAAAGGAATAGACATCCATGTGGTCATGTCACAAGCATAAGGTCAGGGCAGCTAGAGTACAGGCCAACTTCAAGTAGACAGGCACAAGCCCACTACATAGCCGCCAGGTGTCAACTGTTAATTTCAACTAACACCTGTTTATTACAGCACGGGATGGTGCCAGCGCCATCCCACACTGTTTAACCCTTTAGATTCTGCAGCAAAAAAATGGGGCAGCATTAAATTAAGTGAGGGGGGTGGTTTTGCACCCTTTCCCCCCTCCCATCGTGCCCCCGCCGGGGGAAAAAACCCCCCCCCCCCCTTTTTTTTTGGGGGAAATGATTCCCAAGGGGGTTTTAAAACAAGGCCCAAGGCCCGGAAGTCTTGGAAGGCTTCCCCAAACAACCCCGCATTTTTTCTGGTTTCATTATTTCCCGCCCCCCCCCGGGGGGGGAAGAAGGGGAAATTGCCCAAATTTTGGGTAACCCCAACCCCCAAGGTTTTTGTTATAAAATGCCCTTAGGAAAAGAAAATTTTGTGACCCCCCCGTGGTTGGGACCAACCCCCTTTGGGGGTTTTTTTTTTTTAATTAAAAGTTTCCCTCCCCCCAAACCCCCTTTTGCCTTTTTTGGCCCCAAAAAAAAAAATTAAAAAATAATTAAACCCCCAAATTAAAAACATTTTTGGTTATCGCTGGTCCAAAAAAATTTTTTCTATTTTTAAAACTAAAATATTATCCCATACTCTGAACACTGTAGAAGAAAAAAAATCCAAATGCTAAAATTGCGGGTTTTTTTAGGTTTTTTTGGTCTAAAAATTGGAATAAAATTGATCAAAAAAGTTGCATGCATTCCAAACTGGTAAAATAAAGTAACCCCACCCTAAAAAAGAATGCACCCTCATCAAGCTGTAGGTGTTGTAAAAAATGTTTGGAAATTTTTTTCTGACCAAAAAAACAAAAACCCTACTTTTTGGGTTTTCCAAAATATAGAAAAAAGGGGGAACAATTTTTTATATCGGAGAGTGAACACCCTAAAAGAGAAAAAAAATGCAAACATGGTGCAAGTAGGTTTTTTTTTTTTCACATTTTGTCCCACTTGGAATTTTTTGCCGGTTTCCGTGTATTTGCGTACGTGAAAAAACCCCATTAGGAAGTACATCTTTTTCCCAAGCAAAAAGCCCTAATGGTCTTTGAGGGGGAAAATATAAAAAAGTTATGGCTCTGGGAATGAGGGAGGGAAAAAACTAACATAAACAAAAAACGCAAGGTCCTTAAGGACTTAAATAGCTATTCCTTTCAAATCTGTGGTTCAAGATGAGGCCAAAGAAATATAAAGATGCTTGAGATCCAGCATCTTATGAACCTATTTTATTAATCAATGTGGACACAAATACATGTAAGGAGTCTGGCCAATTGATTGCCCAGATACATGCTGCCATATCCAACAGGTTTTGTTTATTGGGAGATATGCTAGAAAGAACATCCATAAGTTAAAGTTGGTGCTTGGTTACGCCAGAAATACACAACATTGCCAATGAGAAGGGGTAATTTCATTTTATTTAGCGAAGGCTTTCAATAATTTTGACTGGCTCTGGTCCACTGGTCTTTGTCCCCACAATTTAAAGTCCATTTGTATGCTTGGGAGTGTGAGGGAGTACCTGGAGGAAACCCAAGAAAAATGGAAAGAACATACAATCTCATTTTGGTTCTTGTCCATGGTGGGATTCGAACATAAAACCCCAGTGCTGAAAGGCAACAGTGCTAAGCAATGAGCCACCGTGCTGCTCATATTTGGTTGAGTGCAGTTGATCAAAATGACTTTCTTACTAATAAGAGGGGTCAGAATGGTGTGCTTAATCTTTCTGGTGTAAGAGAGTAATCTCTAATGTCTGGTGTTGATATTGCTGGTGAACAAGTGATGATTTCCTTGCTGGGGAGACATTTACACAGATGCAGTAATTTGAATGTACAATTCACAAAGGCTTTAGTCAGGTAAAATACTTTAAGCTTAGCAGTTACTAGTAGCACATATACAAGTGCAGATGTTTGGCAGTTCCCACAAAGAAGCATTTACTTAAATTTAACAGTTGCAGTAAGTAGTTGTGTTATTGTAGCAGCTCTGCTAACTCATCCTCTATTACCTGTCCTGTGAAAAAACTGTATATTGTGCTGAAAGGCAAAAAGGAACAAGCGTACTTTGGGGGACATGTACGAACGGAGAAGTCTGGCGTATTTTCAGCGCGACATCAGGCGCAGCCTTGTTCGCATTACTGAAAAGGCTCCCGAACTTCATTATCAGGCACATTACAAAGTGCAAGCGGCACTTTGTTATGCACCTAATTTTGAGGGGCGTGCGGAAGGTGGGGCGCACTAGAACTGTACAAAGCTATAGATTTATAGCTTCAGTACGGGAATTCTAGGAACATTACTGCTGGAATGGGTAAACCACTTTCAAAGTGGTATATCTGAGCCAGAATTGTCATGTTAGTGCTAGAATGCACCTGATTTATGACACGCTGTAGAGCAGGTTCATAAATTAGGAACATTCTATGCTATTACAATGCGCATGAAATTTGGTGTTTAAACACCAAATTTTATACATGTGGCCCTTTGTGTGTTATCCTATGAAGTAACAAGTACAATATTAACGCTCACCTGGAGTGGTTGTACTATTATGATACAACACATATTAGTAGCCCAGTGGAATAATAACTTTTACTTGATATGCCTTAAAAGAGTGCCCTCCAAAATGGAGGACCCACAGCAACAAACACCAAAATTTGTTCTCCCAGAGGGGAAGAAATGTGGTTCCTCTAAATCTAAATATCCAATATAGTGGTGCTGACCTAAAGGGTGAAAATTGCCCCCCTCGGCGGAGTAGTCGCCCCAATAGGAGCGGCCCCACCTATTGAGAGCGCACCCTAGGTCAGACCCCTTAAACAGTTCCCAAAAAGGATACCAGCAGGACTCCCATATGGTATGGGACACTCTAGGAGAAACAATTCTATCCACATAAAATCATTTCTTTTAGTCATATGTACAAAAAAAAAAAAACAAAAAAAAAAAAAAAAACGTTCTGTTGTATCATTGATTCAGAAAACCCGTTATGATTTGTTCAAGACCCAAGCGTTTCCCCCAAAGATTCTATAGGGTTCATCAGGGTAAAAAAAGAACATTTAGCCGACAAGGACTAAAATCACAGCTTTACATGGGACAAAAGAAAAAGATACTTGCAATGATTATCCTTAATGGTGGTAATGCCGTCAGATAACCCAATAAGATACAGATTGATGATGTGTTGATGCCTCAGTGTGGACGATACGGGAAATCATCAAATGTATCTTATTGGTTTATTTTGACGGCTTACCAATTGCTAATTTATCTTTATCATTAGTCTATGTAGCTGTGATTTTGGACTGTGGCTAAATGTTTTTTGTTCCCCCTGATAACCCTATAGAATCTTTGGGGGAACGGTCGGGTCTTGAACAAATCACACGGGTTTTTGAATTAATGATTACAACGGAACGTTGTTTTTGTTTGTGGGTCTTGAACAAATCACACAGGTTTCTGAATCAATGATACAACAGAACGTTGTTTTTTTGTTTTGTTTTTTGTTTTGTACATATGGACTAAAAGAATGATTTTATGTGGAAAAGAATTGTTTCTCTAGAGTGGTTATAGACATATGGGAAGTCTGTGGTACCCTTTTTGGAACTGTTTAAGGGGTTGACCTAGGGTGCGCTCTCAATAGGTGGGGCCGCTCCTATTTGGGCGATTACTCCGCGAGGGGGGGGCAATTTTCCCCCTTTTGGGGGGTCAGCCCACTATATTGGTATTTTGGGATTTAGAGGAACAGATTTCTTCCTCTTTAGGAGAACAAATTTTGGTGTTGTTGCTGTGGGTCCTCCATTTGGAAAGGCACTTTTTAGGCATTCAGGTAAAGTTTTTTTTTAAATTTGGGTTTTTTCCTTTACTGTGAATTTTTGCTACAAATTTAACCCAAATAGGCAAAATTAGATTTATGTCTGTGAGTTTTTTAGTCCAGTTGAATGCCGATTCTTCATCACTCGAGGGATCCCCGCACGCAAGACTATCATGGAACAAAATTAATATATACTATAATATATTAATAGATATTTCAAATGTTTAAGGATAGCTCAAAAAATCAGGGGAAAAATCAGGCACTCAAAGCATTTAAGACTCATGTACCATAACAAAAACTGACACTAGGATATTATTCCAAAAATATGTGTCAGTTTATTTACACTGTATTATAATAAAAATGAAAAAAAAAAACAAGTCTACGTGTTTTGCAGTGCTCACATGGCAAGCTTCCTCAGAAAATAAAAAAACAGAATGCAAATGGTATTTATTGCATCCAAAATTGGCAGCTTTGCCTCGGTTCCAGAAGGATATTCATCTTTTACTGCTAATCGTCAGTTGTTATTGACTTTAAGAATCTGAAATACATAATAAAATACAAAAGATTGATCCATTAATGGCCTCTTATTGATAAGAATATAAATTGTTTTTAAATTCTATCAGACATACAAAAAACATTATTAATCTCCCAAATGAAAATAACTGAAAGGCACTAGGGAAGTGTTGCATGGACTACTGGGGAGTTCAGCAGTGCTTAGGTTCCAGCATCTAGCACCTGACACAAAGGGCACACTATAGCTCATTATTTGACAGCATTAGACCTGCTCCAGGGCTCAATATAGCTCAGTCTCTGTAGTCTCAGATGTCATGGAGGTCAGATATATAAAAGGGTATGTTCACACAGTGTACTGCGGCACGTAATGTGGAAGAAGTAGAAGTACATGTTGGCCATTTACAGGTTGCATTTCGGACATATTGAAGTACAAATACACTCCGAAATGTGCCCCACAATTACAACGTGAACATACCCAAAGATGTCAATGGTGTGTCACCTTTGTTGGCACAGTTTCTGGAAGCACTGAAATGTAAACTTCAGCCCACAAAAAAATGCACCCTCAATTACGTCCATCGGTGTTAGTACAAAAAGTTATTGGCCGCAGAAAATGGCGCCGCAGTGCAAATTTCAAAAGCATAAAATGTTTGGAATTTTTTATGGTACCAAAACATAACAAAAATCATACATGTTTGGTATTGCCTGATGCATATCAACCTGTAGAATACAGATAACACATCATTTCTATCAAATATTGAACGCTGTAAAAACAAAACTTCTGCAAACATGGCAGTATGCTTTTTTCACATTTTCTCCCACTTAGAATTTATTTGCTATTTCCCTGTATATTTTATGGTAATATGAATAACATCATTACAAAGTACATCTTGTCATGCAAAATAAAATCCATCATATGGCTATGTAGATGAAAAAATAAAAAAAGTTATGGCTCTATGAAAAAAACATAATCCTTTTTAAGGGGTTAAATGTCTGGATGAAGGTTTGAGATGGGAAAGTTCACATAGTGAGATAGTTTATAAGTTGATTCTTCTCTGCTATGATAAATCATGCTCCCACTTGCAGTGGGCACTGAGTGTAACCTTACCTCCTTATGAGGCTATCACTGTTTCTCATTGGTTCTCTCATGTCATGTCCTCTCCTCTTTTGTCTTAGTATGCCTGGGTACTTGTGTTGGTTCTGGCTCTCTTAAAGAGTCAGTGCACGCTGAAAATGTACTTTGTCCACCAATATGCTATCTCTATAACCTACTCACCTTTATTCTGTGCTACACAGTAAGATTACTTACATCCAATGAACTGCAAAAGCGTACTTCTGAGAGTGTTCTTCACTTCTGACCCAGCTAGTTTCATGATTACATTCTTCACTTGCTGCCTGCCCTGACATTGACTTGTAGACCATGTTAACCAACACATGTTTCTCTAACCTCTGCCTAATTTACTACATCTTTTGTCTGATCCTATCATAGCGCATTTGGCCATGTAAGCTGTCGCTTTTAACCCCTTAAGGACCCGGCATTTTTTGTTGTTGACATGTTCGTTTTTCACTCCTCGCCTTCCCAGAGCCATAACCTTTTCATTTTTCCAACTACATAGACATATGAGGGTTTTTATTTTGCGGGACTAAATATACTTTCCAGTGCTGTTATTCATATTACTATAGAATATACTGGGGAGCGGCAAAAAAATTCTAAGTGGGACAAATTGTGAAAAAAACTTATTTTATCCATGTTTCCGGGTGTTTTGCTTTTACGGAGTTCAATATTCAGTAAATATAATGTATTATCTGTATTCAACAGGTTGATACACATCCGGAAATACCAAACATGTAGGGTTTCCCTTATGTTTTGGTACCGTAAATAAATTCCAAACATTTTCTATTTTTTGAATTTGCGCCGCGGTGCCATTTTGTGCGACTACTAACTTTTTTTGTACTAACACCTACGGACGTCAGTGAAGGTGCATTTGTTGCGGGCTGAAGTGTACTTTTTATCGCTAGCAGTTTGGAATGCATGCAACTTTTTTGATCACTTTTATTCCATTTTTTGAGTGACATAAAATGACCAAAAAACGCAATTTTGTCGTTTTGATTTTTTTTTCTTCTACGGTGTTCAGTATACGGGATAAATGAGGTTATATTTTTATATATCAGACTTTTTCGGATGCAGCGATACCAAATATGTGTAACTTTTTTATTATTTTAATGACTTTATTTGTAAAATGGGGAAAAGGGGGTGATTTGAACTTTTAATACTTTTTTTTGTACTTTAAAACTTTATTTATTTATTTTTTCACTGTAATATTGAGTCCCCCTATGGTGCTTGACCAGTAGGGGGAGCGATTGTTTATACAATCTAATGCATTGCATAGACAATGCATTAGAGTATACCATGATGGCGGTTTCCCCACTTCCTGTCTACGACCGGAAGTGGGGCAAACCGGGACATGGCAGTGACGGGAGCCTTCACAGGGCTCCCCACTGCCCTGTCCGGGTGTTGGATAGCTGCAGCTATGCTGTGGCAATGCAGATCACCCTGACGATCGGTGCACGGCACCGATCGTCATTCATTCAGATGCCGGGGCCCCATTTTTTTTTTTTTTTTTCCGGGGTTTGTCTGAGTGTTTAAACGCCCCAGCGGGCGACCCCCACCAAACGGCGCTGTTACTGCCTGGTGTTAGCGGGGGATCAGCCGCTAACCCCCCGCCTTTTTGTGCGGGGGGGTCGCGGGGCGATCCCCCTGCAAAATCCCTTAGCAGCCCTGGGACGTACTCATACGTCCAGGGTCGTTAAGGGGTTAAAGAAAACTCTAAAGGGTATCAGGTCCAGATTCCTGTATAGTCCAGATTCCTGTATAGAAGTAAAATGGTGAGCATCAGGATACTTTTTATATGCTTCTTTTTTAGTTTACCCTTAAAGCAACGGGGAAAATTCCCATATTAGTCCCAAATAGCCCTTTTGTTTCGGGTTTTTAAAATCAGTAAAGTAATAACATACAAAATCAAGAGAGAACTTTTCTGTAAAGTGATGCATACAGGATGCAGAGTATTTAGCTTTTATAAGCAGGGAAACTTTATTACTAGAGATGGGCGAATTTCTCAAAAATTAGGTTCGCCGACTTCGACAAATTTTCCGACAAAATCCGTTTTGTCCCAAAAAACAGCTATTTCCTGGTTGCAAAGAGCCTGTAGGGTGTTGTAGAACGTTGCACCATGCTTAAATATGCAGAGGAGCTTGGTTTGGTCTTCATACAATGCTGTGTTTTAGTATGATACGCACATGACTGCCGCCGCTCTTAGAATAGCGTCCCTCTAAAATTCCCTGTGCACTTACAGGGCCAAAACTGACCAAAAAACTGAAGCGGTAATGTAGCCTGATAAAGTTACGGCAGCACCAGCTGGAAAAAAACAAGCTGAGGGCTAAGATCCTACCATAGCTTCAAAGAACATAGTAGTAGGTTACCGGAGCAACCACAGATCACAGCACAGTAAGGGGACGTCACAGCAGGGGTCACTCCATGAGGCCAGAGCTTTAAACCGTCACAGAATATGACAGAACCTGTTCTGTTAAACGCTGATACATGTAGAGCTCCTCCCCCTCCCCCGAATGAGTGGAGAGGGTGTCGGCAGTAATTTTGCATTGATGTCTCTGATCATTTTGCACTTCCTTTATTCCGTCAGTGTCCGCTTTCAATCGGTCAATAATCCATGAGTATTGCTGAGGCCAAAAACAAACAGGAGTTGATCCAAAATAGAGATGACCAGTAAATGGGATATTTTGCTTCTTCTGTGTTCTTTATCCAACTCCTGCCTTTTGGCTAGACAATCTGATCCTTCCACATTCCTTCTGACAGGGGAAAAGAAGGGGAAAACCAAAACATAGTGGGCAACATCATAGAATGGTGGAGGGTGGGACAACAGCATTAGGAAACCACAGGGTTTTCCAGTGAGACAGCGGTCACTTGGCAGCAGCATGAGTAGGCCACAGTGTGGCACAATGACAAATTATGGCGGTGGCAGCAACATCAGGAGCCCACAAAGTGGCAAATGACACTGTGTGTAGATGACTCATCAACAGCAGCAGAATGAGGTCAGAGAGTGGCACAATGAAAAATTCTGGAGGTGGCAAAAACAGGAGTAGGCCACAGAGTGGCACAATGACAGAGTATGGAGGTGAGGGCAGGAGCAACAGCAGCAGCATGCGGTCAGAGAGTGGCAAAATGACATTCTGGAGGTGGCAAAAAACAGAAATAGGTCAGAGTGGCACAATGACAGAGTGTGGGTGGGCTCGGCAGGCAGAAAGAGCAGGGAATGAGGCAGGCGGGGAATGAGGCACAGCTGGGTAGGTCACTCGCAGCAGCCACAGCAGCAGCATGAGGTCAGACAGTGCACAATGACAAAATTCTGGAGGTTGCAAAAAAAGGAGTAGGGCCACAGAGTGCACAATGACAGAGTGTGGATGTGAGGCAGGAGAAAACAGGCATGGAGGTCAGAGAGTGGCACAACTGACACAGTGTGGAGGTCAAGCAGCAAGCATCATCTGGCAGCATGAGGTCAGAGTGTGGCACAATGACATGGTGTGGAGGTGACCACAGCAGCAAACAACAGCAGCAGCAGCATGAGGGTCAGAGAGTGGCCATGACAAATTTGGAGGTGGAAAAAAAACAGGAGTTGGCAACAGGGGGCACAATGACAGAGTCTGGAGGTGAGGGCAGGAGCAACAACAGCAGCATGAGGTCAGAGAGTGGCACAATGAAATGGGTGTGGAGGTGACCACAGCAGCAACAACGGCAGCAGATGAGGTCAGAGAGTTGGAACAATGACAGAGTGGTGAGTGGTCACACGGCACCGCAACAGCAGCAGCAGCATGAGGTCGTAGCGTGGTACAATGACAGGAATGTGGAGGTGGGTGGGCAATACCAGTCCCTGGAAAGATGGTGGTAGGCAGTTGGAGAAAATGGCAGCAAGTTGTTTGGCAATCAGGCAGGTGGCGGCATCAGAAAAGTGGCTGAGGCTAGGTATTTTGAATCGAGATTCATTTCTCAAAGTTTTGGTGAGGTGTAATGGTGATGTAACCTGAACGCCTAAGGCATCTGGTGTGTGGAAAAATCCTGGCCGATCCACGCTGTACTTCATCTTGACAAATGTCGTCGTTCCAACATTTCTGGTGGGACCAAAGCGGGTTCTCCTTGGGGTAACGATGGCCCCCGCCGCACTGAAACACCCGCTCTGATGGCCACATTAATTGGCCAGGCAGGCGCTTCTCTCACTGCGAACTCAGCATGTTGCGGTCCAACATCCCAAGTTTGAATGCCCAGTTGTCCAGCGGATCTGTCTAACTAGGGTGGCAAGAGGTGCTGTCCACCAAGTTCAGGCCAACCACCTGTTGGTTCAGGGTCTGATCCAAGTCTGTGCTGCTGCTGTCGAGTGCCCTCCTCACTTAGGTGGGTGAAGGAATGCGGATCATCAGCGACTCCAGTCTTAGGTTGCTGCTGATGGAGCTGGAACTGCTCCTACCTGCTCACATTCCAAGCAGCCGCGGCTGTTGTAGTGGAGCGCTGAGGAACCCAACGTTCCTGCCTAGTACTTCTTCGAAGCTCCATTCTACCTCCTCCAGCTGCTGCTGCTCCTCCGCTCTGTCACCTGGGTAGGAAAAACCACTAATTTTCACCAGACAATGCTTGTTCTCCAATGTCATCCTCCTCCTCCTCCTCCAGTTCAGTCCCCAATGGACTCATGTATGGCCCACGAGATGTGGTAGCCACGTTCCAGTCCACTGGCACGTGACAGATTTTTTCAGCATCTGTTCCAGGACATGAAGAGTGGAAGACCTAAACAAATAAATGACAAAATAACTTGGCCTCCTCAAAATGGCCTAAAGCAATCGGACAGGTGTCACGCATGAGCTGCCACTGGCTGACATCCAAGTTACACAGGGGCAGTATCCGTCCTCCTGGTTCATCAAACATGTTAAAAGGCACCTTTCTTCTGTTCATACAACGGTCCAACATATTGCAGCTGGAATTCCCACGGGTGGAAAACATCGCATATCAGCGGTGTTTGGGGGGAGCCAATTCTGCCGCTGCAACTCGAGGAGGGTGTTCCGGTTTGTAGGAATGGATGAAGTGCATGCACATGTTTCCTGGCCATTTTAAGAAATCTTTGAAGATCGGTGGAAGACTTCAGGGAAACTTTCACAACCAGGTTGAACACGTGCGCATGCAGGGCGCATGTACCAATCCCTCCCTCGATGCAGCAGCGGTCACCATGTTTACTCCCATTGTCCGTCACCATGGTTCCGATTTGCAGTTGGCGTGGAGAAAGCCACACATCAAATTTCTTGCTGCATGACGCGGAGCAGTTCCTCCCCTGTGTGACTTCGCTCACCGAGGCAAGCCAAGTGTAGAACTGTGTCACACCTCTGTGCCTCTACACTGTGCGTTATGAAGGAGAGCACTTGTGGAGGCTGAGATGTTGGTGGTGGTGGTGGTGGTGGAGAAGAAGGAGGCGGACATCGGTGCAGGAGCGGCAGTTTGACAACTGGTGGAGGAGAAAGCGGCGTCTCCTGTCCAAGTTTTTGGTGTGGCTGGGCAGTAAGTCATTCACCCAGTGGGCCGTATAAGGACATGTACTTGGCCCTGACCGTAGTTACAGCTCCAACACTCCGCGCTGCCATTGCACCCGTGAACAAACCAAATAAGCTCAAGGACTGGCCAACCTTCTGTTCTACATATTTGTGAAGGGCTGGTACTGCCTTTTTGGAATATAAATTACGGCAAGGAACTCTCCACCTCAGCTCGGCACAAGCCATAAATTCTGTGAAGGGTGCAGATTCCACAATTTGGAAAGGGAGGGACTGCAGTACTTACACTTGGACCGATGCAAGCAGCTTACTGCACCTTAGGATGGTTGGACAAAGTGACTGTTGTCTCTGTGCTATCACCTCATTGAAACGGATGCTGGCACCATGAATAGCAAGGAGCAGGAGCACTGGACTGGGGAGATGATGGCAAAGAGAAACAGCTCCCTTCTGCAGAGGTGTGGAGCCTTGACTGACGGCTATGGCCATGCATGCACCATTGGCACGCTGCTGCGCTGTTGCTGGCGGCGGCTGGGATGGGGACACAACCAAATCTAGCCACGTTTCTCATAGGCCACTTGGATGGTGACGCTGCGTTTGTTGATGCAGGGCCGTGGTGCCACGTTAGCTCCCTGGCCACGTCTTCACTTATCTGCTCAGATTCTCATATACCCATATTCTAGGCTCCTCCGGTAATTAGCAAGAACGGCACTACGGAGAAGTAGCTGATTTTTACCGCCAAGGTCTCCGCACTGAGTGACTACGGTACGCTGCTGACTTGCTGCATCCCTGTGCCCTGCGCTTACTTCTTCTTGGCTAACCTGCGAAGCGGGGTTTTTTTACCCCGTGTACGCTTGATCCGATCTCGCACTGCCTGCAACTCTGCCTCGGACCTCACGACAACATACTACCCACACTTGCTGCGCTGCGCCACCGCACTGATGCCGCAAGTTGATGCCTCTTCTCCTGACGATGATGAAGCACCTTGCTTCACCAGCCCTCACAAGCGCGCGTCGCACTACATCTTCACTCGATTATTGTTTGATCTTCACTGCTGTCCTACTTCACACGGTCTTGTCGTATGCAGAGGCTGACTCTCCACTACATGACTCCATAAAACCACTCTCACATCTATATTGCCACCTGTTGCAGAAAGCAAAGGGAGATTAAGAAAACCCAATCCTTCTTCGCTGCCAAGTAGCTGCTGCGACTCAGCTCCTACTAAACCTGCTTCATGCCGCGCTCCGTATTGTGGTGCTGAGCCCAGACCACATAGTAGATCTGCCTGCTGAGGGAACGGATGGGCACAGAGGCTGGGTTGCAGACACAGTGAACGCGCGCTGCTGAACATTAATAAACCCGTTCCGGCCATGCCAACTACAGGGCTAGCTGTCTGCTCGCTCCCCTCCGCTCCTGGCGGAGCCGGTGTCAGATCGTCATCTGGGACGGTATGTGGTGACCTAGTCAAAACAATCAACAACACGCTTGGGTTGCTGATCATCTCAATGCTGGCGGCCTAGATCAAATCCGCTCCCCTGCTGGTGACATCCCATTACTGTACTGCGACCTGTTGCCTGCTCCGGAATGTTTGTGCACTGCACACCCGCATGGGGAGAGCCTGCCACCTCTCTGTTGACATACTGTTTGTTCAAAAAATCGTACAGACTCTGTTCTTTAAGAAGACTTTCTGTATAATGATAAAATAACACCCTGTATTACTACAAACTGAACCAACTAACAGCGTTGGGACCTAACCCTTGGAATATAAATTCGCGCCAAAACAGACATAGCCAGCAGCAAAACAATTAAACTCGTACCTAGTGGCGTGTCTAAAGCAACGTTTCTTTTATCTGAATACAAAAGCGACAATCACGCTTAATTACCTTCGGATATCAACTTATGCTACAGAATCACCAGCAAAATTTGTCTTTGGAGAAAAAACCACTCGAAAAACACCGTTTATTTTATTGATACATAGCACAAACTCGCATTAATTCACCCTTGGCATAATTAAATTGTGCAAAAGCAAATCGAGCAGCCAATCAAATTAACTGGTAGTGGGCGTGTTAAAACGCGTGTTATTTTACTGACTACCAATAAGAGAAACATGCGTATATCTAACGGGCCATATAAATTATGACTACAGGGATCACTCAGGCAAAAACTCGTCGTCATTGGCAGTACGAAAATAACACTGTTTCTTTTACTGATCTACAATAGCACACACACGCTTAATTCAATCTTTGGATTAATTCTATGCTACACAAAAATTTTCGTCTTTGGCGTTGAAAAACACAGTGTATTTTAGTGACTACAAAAGCAGAAACACGCTTAATTAACCTTTGGATATAAATTGTGCTACACAAAAAATTTCGTCTTTAGCGTTGAAAAACACCGTTTATTTTACTGACTGCAATAGCACAAACACGCTTAATTAACCTTTGGATATAAATTATGCTACAGGAAAAATTTCGTCTTTGGCGTTGAAAAACACAGTTTATTTTACTGACTACAATAGCACAAACACGCTTAACCCTGCTGTTCTGTTCGGTCAAAAATGACCGAATTTGAAATTTGATATTTTTTAAAATATGCATTATGTGGTTCTGAAACTTGTGGTTCATTGACTTTTCCTCATTTGAGGGGTTCTTACTAATAGCAGTTTTTATTTATTTATTTTTTGTTTACTTTTTGCTCAATGTCTTTTTTTACACTTGTACTGTTCGGTCAAAAATGGCCGATAGCCTTTTATACTAATCTCCAGCCATTTTATGAAAAAAATAAAGGCGTTATAATCTCATTTTGTTCTATATAGTTCATCTACTACTATTTATCAATTTATCTAGGTCCTTTTGGTCCATGTAGAGTTACACATACATACATTTTCAAATTATGATACTGTAGATGGATTCCTTTCCAGTATAGTTATATGCTGTTCTTATAGAAATGGTTCAATTCGGTTGTCAACCTATCACATGGCAAATGTGAAATATTTGTCTTAGCTGGGTCCTTGTATTAGCTGGTTCTATTATCTAATGATGACCTGAAAAGAGCACTAATAAATTCTGTCGGACTTTGGTCTGCTAAAGGGGGTGTTTTAGCTTATCAGTAGACAAGTGCAATACTATTCTGTACAGTTACTTCACTTTCAATACAACTTGAGAGAACATAGAGAGAGACAGCTCTGAAAACTCATCTTTACATATATGTAGCAGAAGAGGAACAGAGGAGAAGGACTTGCAAGCAGCTTCCTGCACACATAGGAGAGGGATGAAGGACCTGACCACATAACCTGCAGGTCTTTAATACTATACCACTGTGTGGAGATCTACCTGACTACAGGAGGAGAAGGAGGAGGAAAGACTTAGAGCTGTAAGTGCTATTTCTATGAAATAGAACCAAATTGGAACAAAAATAAACTATATAAAAGAAGATTTTTTTTAGAGGAGTTGGGAAAATCACTGGTTAGCCCATATATTGAACAAAGAAAAGTAACACCCAGAGACGATGGAGCTGCAGCCATTGTCCACAGGATCCAACAGCATGCTGAAGAAAGTGAACCAAGGGCTTTCACTAGCACTGCGACGATACCCACGGCCTCCACCAGCAGTGCAACCAGCCTAAAACGGAAACGATGCACCTTCTGTCCAACATCAAGTAATCACAAATCAAATGTGATATGTTGCAAATGTGCAAAGTACTTATGCAAAAGACCAGTAAATTATACTTGTGATGAATGCAAACAGCAAATTTAGCACCTTGAACCTTATTTCACATTTTATATAGAAAAAACTAGACTTTTTATTTTTTTGCTTTTTTTAAAAAAAATATATATATATATTTACATATGGTTTGATGTTATTAGTTATAGTTTACAGTTTTATAAAGATTTTTTTTGTGCAAATGGGCAATATGCATGAATAATACAATAAGGCCATGTAGCAATTTTCAACACAAAAAAAAATAAAATTTAGTTTTTGATTTCATTTTTCATTTGTTTATGAACAACCATGTTCACATACAGTATAATAATGCAAAAGAAATTCAAATAAAACACTTAAATTAGTTAAAAATACAGACTTTAATAGGCTCGGTCAAAAATGACCGGAACATTATATGTGTATAGTAGAACCAAACAGAACAGCAGGGTTTATTAACCCTTGGATATAAATTGCGCAAAAGAAATGACCAGCAAAAAATTTACTTGTATGTGGCGTGTTAAAACGCCGTGCATTTTACTGACTACAAAAGCAGAAACACGCTTAATTAACCTTCGGATATAAATTATGCTACAGGAATCACCAGGAAAAATGTCTTCTTTGGCATTGAAAAACACAGTTTCTTTTACTGACTACCAAACCCCACAAATTCTTAATTAACCTTTGGATATAAATTATGCTACACAAATTTTTTGTTTTTGCCGTTGAAAAACACCGTTTATTTTACTGACTACAATAGTACAAACAAGCTTAATTAACCTTTGGATATAAATTATGTTACAGGAAAAATTGCGTCTTTGGCGTTAAAAAACACAGTTTATTTTACTGACTACAATAGCACAAACACGCTTAATTAATCCTTGGATATAAATTGCGCAAAAGAAATGAGCAGCCAAATATTAACTGGTATGTGGCGTGTTAAAATGCTGTGTATTTTACAGACTACAAAAGCAGAAACACGCTTAATTAACCTTCGGATATAAATTATGCTACAGAAATCACCAGGAAAAATTTCATCTTTGCCGTTGAAAAACACTGTTTATTTTACTGACTACAATAGCACAAACACGCTTAATTAACCCTTGGATATAAATTGCGCAAAAGAAATGAGCAGCCAAAAATTAACTGGTATGTAGCGTGTTAAAATGCTGTGTATTTTACTGACTACAAAAGCAGAAACACAATTAACCTTCGGATATAAATTATGCTACAGGAATCACCAGGAAAAATTTCGTCTTTGGCGTTAAAAAAGACTGTTTATTTTACTGACTACAATAGCACAAACACGCTTTATTAACCTTTGGATATAAATTGCGCAAAAGAAATAAGCAGCCAAAAATTAACTGGTATGTAGCGTGTTAAAATAATGTGTATTTTACTGACTACAAAAGCAGAAACACGCTTAAAACTAACCTTCGGATATAAATTATGCTACAGGAATCACCAGGAAAAATTTCATCTTTGGCGTTAAAAAATACTGTTTATTTTACTGACTACAATAGCACAAACACGCTTAATTAACCTTTGGATATAAATTGCGCAAAAGAAATAAGCAGCCAAAAATTAACTGGTATGTAGCGTGTTAAAATGCCGTGTATTTTACTGATTACAAAAGCAGAAACACGCTTAACTAACCTTCAGATATAAATTATGCTATAGGAATCACTAGGAAAAGTTTCGTCTTTGGCATTGAAAAATACAGTTTCTTTTACTGAATACAATAGCACAAACACACTTAATTAACCTTTGTATATAAATTATGCTACAGGAAAAATGTCATCTTTGGCGTTGAAAAACACAGTTTATTTTACTGACTACAATAGCACAAACACACTTAATTAACCTTTGTATATAAATTATGCTACAGGAAAAATTTAGTCTTTGGCGTTGAAAAACACCGTGTATTTTACTGACTATAAAAGCAGAAACACGCTTGATTAACCTTCGGATATATATTATGCTACAGGAATCACCAGGAAAAATTTCATCTTTGGTGTTGAAAAACACCGTTTCTTTTACTGACTACAATAGCACAAACACGCTTAATTAGCCCTTGGATTTAAATTATGCTACACGAAAAATGTCGTCTTTGGCGTGGAAAAACACCATTTCTTATACTGACTACCATAGCAAAAACATGCTTAATTAACCCTTGGATATAAATTGCGCAAAAGAAATGAGCAGCCAAAAATTAACTGATATGTGGCGTGTTAAAACGCCCTGTATTTTACTGACAACAAAAGCAGAAACACGCTTAATTAACCTTCGGATATAAATTATGCTACAGGAATCACCAGGGAAAACTTTGTCTTTGGCGTTGAAAAACACCATTTATTTTATTGACTACAAAATCAGAAACACGCTTAATTAACCCTTGGATATAAATTGCGCAAAAGAAATGAGCAGCCAAAAATTAACTGGTATGTGGATTGTAAAAACGCTGTTTCTTTAACTGAATACAACAGCAAAAACAGTCTTACATAACCCTTTGATATTCAATGTGCTCCAGAACTGACCAGATAGCATTAAAATGTATATGCAGCTGAATTGGACGCACACATTGGCTTCAATTCCAATAACCCACAACATCAAAATTAGAACGGAAGAGAAGCAGTCTCTGAGACAAGCTGTGACACCCCCCTCCAAAAATCGCTGTATAAAAGTTATTTCTTTTGTGTGAGATCTCAGTCAATGATTAGTGACTGTTGGGACAAAATATTACATTTTTTAATAAAGTAAGCCAAAGGAAAAAAGTGCTTGGTAAGCGTTACTGCATGTTGAAGAAAAAATGTCCCGAAATTCTATGCCATAAATGAAACAAAATGGTATATCTCTGGTACTTATGTAAGTAAGAAAAGCAATATAAGATATATGATCACCTCCCTGCATACAACATTCAGTAAAAAGAATTTTTGGATATGCTCAGGAGGCTGATCCTTATTGAACAAATCAGCCAGGGGAGATCAACTAGGAGGCAGAAAGAAGGTTAGTCAGCTAATACCATCAATATTATGTATCTTTTTACTAGTGTTTGAAGGCTGGCCTTTTTTTTATTAAGGCATGCATTTTTAAGGCATTTTTTTTCCATGTGGAGAAGTATATGAACAAAGGTCTAAAAGAACTGCCATACCTAGAGCATGTCACAGTTTGAAAATAATGGGATGACCTTAAAAAAATTGCACTAAAGTCGAACTCTCCTTCCCCCCCAATGAAAAAAAAAAACAAAACAATATGTGTATTGTGTTTACAACTTCGTATTGCAAACATTTGATGCAGGCATTTTTTTCCCAAAAAAAGCAGGAAAAAAACACAGGAAAGAAAAACGGCGAAAGACACTGTCTTTTACACAATGGAGATACTCCAGTGTCCGGAAGCAATCAGCATGACATCTTCATTAAAAGGACTGGTTTTTAAATTCTGTACAATTCCAATTGCCGGACATTTATGTTACATTTTTTCCTGCAGAGAACAAGCTGACAGTAAGCATTACATTTACGGAACTATTACTCATAGTAAAGACAGTACTTGTCTGCAACATACAAGTTAGCTTGGGTTTCACTGCTCCTAATACAAGATCTGATTTAATGTCTGTGCTACTTATATGGCTTTCATTTTGATTTAAATAAAGAATTATTCTTAGATTGAATGGTGCCAGTCAATGGAAATGTGGAGCGTTATGATTAATAAGTGGTTTAGTGTATCTCTAATAACCTGTTTGTCTCGTGCAACATTTTTCGTCAGTCCAACGTTTCAATGTCAGAGAGCAGAATGTGGGTCAACAGTGACTGGCAGTACTTAACCATTCAACATTTAACAATGAGAATCCGTATATCATCCAAAGGTTTAGTTCATATTTATTTATCTTCATCACAACATGGTATAAAAACATAATGATCCATGCAGTATGTAGAGTTCAATCTCAAGAATGTGAGCACATAATAGGTAAATACCTTACATTTTCATTCCCAACCGGGATAGTAGAGGAGCCGCATGGACAACCGGCTAACACTGCACAACCTGCGACGTTTCGAGGAACTACGCCCTCTTTGTCAAGCATGCACAGTAACCTTCCTATTCCTCTCTTATACAAACACCCAATTAACCCTTACTTATTTACAACCTGTTACTTTATAAAGAAAAACCTAAAAGCTTATACAATTACAAGAACACTCTAAAATTTGCTTCTTCATTGAGACCTTTAGGATACTTTGTATCCAAGGTAACTATCCAAAATAGCTCTCTTTTTTAATAAATTACATTTGATCTCATTTATATTGCTGCCCTTAACCTTTTCGAGTATACACCATTTCACCTCCGTTACATTGTATCTAAATTCATAGTAATGTCTAGCGACAGTACTCTCCCCATATTTTCTTTCTTGAACACTATCCTCCTTTTCACCTTGTCTATCAGATAATTCACATTTTTGTTTATACCTTCTGATGGCCGATCTGTGTTCATTAATCCTAAATTTGATATTCCTGCTAGTTTGGCCAACGTGAACAAATACGGGGAGAGTACTGTCGCTAGACATTACTATGAATTTAGACACAATGTAACGGAGGTGAAATGGTGTATACTCGAAAAGGTTAAGGGCAGTAATATAAATGAGAGCAAATGTAATTGATTAAAAAGAAAGCTATTTTGGATAGTTACCTTGAATACAAAGTATCCTAAAGGTCTCAATGAAGAAGCAAATTTTAGAATGTTCTTGTAATTGTATAAGCTTTTTTATTTATAAAGTAGCAGGTTGTAGATAAGTAATAGTTACAGGGCCGTTCCTAGGCTAAATTGCACTCAGGGCAAAGTGAAGAAATGTCGCCCCTCCCACCCGTAAAAGTATGCGCCACAATGCTTCAGATAGTTGCCCCTGTAGCCATGTAATACCCCCCTGTAACCAGATAGTAGCCCCAGCAACCATGTTAGTTGCCCCTGTAGCCAGATGGTTGCCCCTGTAGCCATGTAATAACCCCCTGTAACCAGATAGTAGCCCCAGCATCCATGATAGTTGCCACTGTAGCCATGATAGTTGCCACTGTAGTCAGTTGTCCCCTGTAGCCGTGCCAGTTGCCCCTGTAGCCAGTTTTGCCCCCTGTAGCCAGTTGTCCCCTGTAGCCAGTTTTGCCCCCTGTAGCCAGTTTTGCCCCCTGTAGCCAGTTGCCCCCTGTAGCCAGTTTGCCCCCTGTAGCCAGGTTGTCCCTTTAGCCAGTTTTGGCCGCTGTAGCCAGTTGTGCCCTCTGTAGCCAGTTGTCCCTGTAGCCCGTTGTCCCCCTTTAACCCCAGTTTTGCCCCTGTGTCAGGTTTTGCCCCCTGTGCCAGTTTTGCCCCCTGTAGCCAGTTTTGCCCCCCCCGTAGTCAGTTTTGCCCCCTGTAGCCAGTTGCCCCCTGTAGCCAGTTGTCCTCTGTAGCCAGTTTTGCCCCCTGTAGCCAGTGACTGCCTGTTGCCAGTTGTCCTCTGTAGCCAGTTTTGCCCCCCGGTAGCCAGTTTCCCCCCTGTAGCCAGTTTTCCCCCTGTAGCCAGTTTGTCCCCTGTAGCCAGTTGTCCCCCGGTAGCCAGTTTTGCCCCCCTGTAGCCAGTTTTGCCCCCCTGTAGCCCGTTTTCCCCCCTGTAGCCAGTTTTGCCCCCCTGTAGCCAGTTTTTAACCCTGTAGCCAGTTTTGCCCCCCTGTAGCCAGTTTTCTCCCCAGTAGCCAGTTTTGCCCTATGTAATTAAGGATAATAACATAAAAAAACATACTTACCTTTCCAGGATCCCTGCAGCGGCCAGGTCCCGGGAGCCGGGATTCAGTGTAAGCGGCGTGACGTCATCACACCGCTTACACTCCGCTCCCGAGGTCTCCTGGGACAGACGGGAGCCGAGACTCAGTGTCGCAGGGGGTGCGGTGAAAGCTGTCGCCCCCTGCGACGCTGTGTATATATTAGCGCGCTGACTGAGCGCCAATACATACAGGGAAGGAGGCAGGAGGGGAGCCATCCATGTTGAAATGCTGGACAATTTCCGAAGGGAGGGAATCATGCTCTGCTTCAGTATTAGACTGAATATGTTAGCATTTAGGGTTCCCTCAATGAATTGTAGCTCCCCACAGCCAGCAGCACTCATGCAGTCCCAAACCATGACTCTCCCACCACCATGCTTGACTGTAGACAAGACACACTTATCTACTCCTTATGTACTCCTCTCTTGGTTGTCGTCACACATGCTTGACACCATCTGAACCAAATAAGTTTATCTTGATCTCATCAGATCACAGGACATGGTTCCAGTAATTCATGTTCTTAGTCTGCTTGTCTTCAGCAAACTGCATGCTTTCTTGTGCACCAAAGTTAGAAGTGGATTGAGACGATAGTCATGCAGACCAATTTGATGCAGTTTGCGGTGTATGGTCTGAGTACTGTCAGGCTGACCTCCTACGCCTGTAACCTCTGCGGTAATGCTGGCAGCACTCAAACCTCTATTTTGAAAATATTATCTCTGACTAGCATTTCAACATGGTAACGACCCCAAACACACCACCAAGATAACCACTGCTTTGCTAAAGAAAATTAGGGTAAAGATGCTGGATTAGCCAAGCATTTCTCCAGACCTAAACCCTGTTGAGCAACTTTGGTGCATCCTCAAGTGGAAGATAGAGGAGTACAAGGTCTCTAACATCCACAAGCTTCGTGATGTTGTCATAGAGGCGTGGAAGAGGATTCCAGTGATAACCTGTTAAGCTCTTTTAAACTCCATGCCCAAGAAAGTTAAGACAGTACTGGAAAATAATAGTAGCTACACAAAATATTGAAACTTTGGGCACAATTTGCCCATTTTCACTTAGGGGTTTACTCACTTTTGTTGCTAGCAGTTTAGACATTAGTGGCTGTGTGTTGAGTTATATTCATGGCACTACAAAGTTACACTGTTATACGAGCTGTACACCGAGTCCTTTACATTGTATCAAAGTGTCATATCTTCAGTGTAGTCCCATAAAAAGATATAATACAAATATTACAAAAATGTTAAGAGTGTACTCACTTTTGTGAACTAGTTGAGACTACCATAATTTTAGAGACAATCATTTTGGCTACCTCATACATAAATTGACTTGCAACTAGTTAGCATATGTTTAGTTATGTAGATTTATATATGGTTTTTCTCCTCGTGTTGGAATCTTTTTCTCCTTGTATGCTACAAATTACAACCTGTTTTCACATTCTCTAGTAGCTCAGTGTGATTTTAGGTTGATTTCTAAGCAAAAAGCCACTGGTCCTAGATGAGGAACAGCCATGAAGAAGTTTTCCCAAGAAAAGAGAAACTGTATCATCCAGCTCAACGATAGGGGTCTCTGGACTGGGAAAATTGCCAAACTGCATCATGTCAGTGCCATGGCAGTTTAGACAATACAAAATTAAGCCAGTCCATCCATTCAAAAGCCAAGAGATGGACGTCAAGGCAGAATATCAGAGCCTACAATTTGGTTCATCACAAGGTCTATCACTTCCGGCACGACAAACACGGCAGTGGAGGTGGCTCTTATGCTTCATAATGGTGAGATCACAGAAGTCCATGCAAGCACTGAGTGATATGTATCTGAACGGTGCCTAAAAAAGGGTGAAGAAGCCTTGACTGCAATATCGTCATAAAAAGCGTCGGCTTCAGTTTGAAAAAAGGTACAAAAAGTAGGCAGTAGAAGATTGGAAATTGGTGATTTGGAGTGATGAGATGAAAGTCAATAGACTGGGCTTTGATGTGTCCAAATGGGTCTGGAAAAAATCAAGAGAAAAGGATCATAATAGATTGAGAAATTGAGGAAACTGTCAAGTTTTCTGGAGGAAGCATGATGATTTGAGGTTGTTTCACAGCCAAAGGTATCAGATACTTGACCAGAACTGATAGTGGTCTCAATACTGAGCTATATGTGAGTATCCAACAAGATGAGTTGCTTTGTACACTCGAGTACTATGAGCAGGACAATAGCCCTAAGCATACTTTGAGATTGGCAAAAAATGGTTCAATTACAATAAAGAGTTGCTGGATTGACCTCCACAGTCCCCAGATTTCAACCCAATTGAAAACACTTATGGGTAGAGTTGAAGAATAAGTTGTATTTATACCCAAGTGAGCTAAATGTGGATTTAAAAAACACAAAACAAATAATCAAGCTTAAAATTTAGAGTTTTAGGAACAAAAGAGTAAGAATGCAGTTACATGACAAGAATATGCATAACTAAGAATGTGCTTAATAGTTGCAAGTCAAATTTAAATATGAGATTACCAAGATGATTGTCTTTAAAATTATGGTAGTCACATGTTAAAAGCTGTAGTGAATGTTGAGATATGAAGCCTTAAAGTCAAAAGTTCAAAACATTGTTACCCTTTTGCTTGTCACTGTAAAATGTGGAATTTGAAGTTAGAAGAGGTTTAAGGTTAAAACCTCACATTTAGTTTAAAAACTGAAACTAGAAAATGTCAACATCTACGATAAGGGTTGTGCCTCTTAACAGAGTTCGGGAAGAGAAGGCATATCTTACCGATGTTCAATGAGCTAGACTCTATCTACAATTGGCTCATTGGGACTATTTAACTGGCAAACTGCACTGCTTCTTATAAAGAACTAGTTTATGTAACTTTTTGATTAACAACTATTTAAAATTAAGTCCAAAGAAAAGTTGTTCTTAAAGAACTGTCAATGATAAGCTTAATTAAACAAGCCTTTGAAAGGGATTAAATGCATTTTAATGATAAAAAATCCAATTACTTTCCTAAATTAGTTTGGCTGTCGTTTTCTTCTATTTATACTACTGCCTTAGTGAATATATGCCATGTGATATAAATTAGATACATCTCTGATTATATAAGTAAAAGCAAATTCAAATAAAGGTTCAAATTAGAATTTACTATAGTAAAGTAGTTAAAAATAAAAAAGTATGTTTCTATAAAAACAGGCACTTGAGAAATGTTTTTTGTTTAATCTTCATTCAAAATATGCGTAAAAAGACACATAAGCATGTTTTTCCCAAAATCTGACATGAAATAATTAGGATTTAGTTTTGATTGAACCGTTCGAGTAAAGTTAAGTTCAAGTCGAACATCTTGATTTTCTCTAACTTCAACCGAACCAAACATTTTACTGTTCGTTCGAGTAAATGTTCGAGTTCGCCATGGCATACGACACTATAATAGTTTTCTGTGCCTTTCTGCACTTTTGGCAACCATACAATCAGAGCAAAGCACAGAGGAGTGTCAAAGATGTTATCGCTGAGGTGTAATGCTCTCATTGACTGCTAAAATCACCATGTTATATATTTTTCTCTGTATTGCGTTCTGAACGCCTTTTTCAGCTTACTCTTTGTACTGTGCAGACTGTTCTCTGTCTGCTTGCTTGCATGCAGGCACAAGATTTGTTTATTAGTGAAGATTTGTTTTGTTTTAGACAGGAAAAGCTGCTATTTCAATTAGTTAGATAGTTAATTAGGGGGCTGTTCAGCAAGCTTAGGGAATCAAGACTTAGATAACATTTTCCTCTCCATAGACAATAATAGTTAGGGAGTTTGGTATTGCTGGTTGCATTTTTCCCACACTCAGAAGCTGTTATTTGGTGAGATTTGCAGGCTCACATAATGCCTAACTCTCATTTACATGGATATATATTATACAGAGTGCGTGGATTTGCTAAATCATACTCAGTGCCCAAAAGTTCAGTTTTTGCAGTATTGGGGGTAAAATCATTTTATAACACACTGTCTCCAATTCTCCTATACAAAGAAATATATTCTAAACAGTGGTTGGTTGGTGAAAATGATACTGAGTGGAGAAAAGTAAATTTTGGTAGTTTTGGGGGTTCAGTAATTGTATAACACCCCGTCTCCAATTCTCTTATACAAAGACATATATTCTATATATTGGTTGGTGAAAATTATACTGAGGGAAGAAAACTTCATTTTTTGCAGTTTTGGGGGTTCAGTAATTGTATAACACACTGTCTTTAAATCTCCTATACAAAAAAACTAATTTTAAATAGGGTTGGTTGGTAAAAAATTAACTGTGTGTAGAAAAGTTCTTTTTTGCGTTTTGGGTTGAAATACCTTTAAAATTACCGTATGTAGAGATGGGCAATTTTCCAAAAATTGGGGGTTTGGGTCACTTCGCCGAATTTTCCGACAAAATTCGTTCGGTCCGAATTACTTCGGCCGAACACGTTAAAAAAAAGATTTCCAGGCTGCCAGAGCCTGCAGGGTGGTAGAAACGTTGTGCCATGTTAAAATGCAAGGGAGTTTGGGTTTGGTCTTCAACAAATTGTTTTTAGTATGCCCCCACGCACATGACTGCCCCCGCTCTTAGAACGCTTCACTTTAAAATGCCTGGGCACTTATGGGGGCAAAAATGACCAAAAAACTGAAGCGGAACGTACCCTAAAAGTCAGGCAGCAAAAGCGGGAAAAAAACAAACTGAGGCTCAGGTGCAATTTTTGTGACAGAGTGTGGATTTGACGGCGGCGCCACCAGCATGAGGTCAACAGTGGCACAATGACATTCGGGAAGTGGCAAAACAGTACCAGGCCCAGAGTGGCACAAAAAAAGGTGGAGGTCACGGGGGCAGCAGCATAGGTCGGCAGTGGCACAAGACAAATTCTGGAGCTGGAAAAAAAAGGATAGCCAAAGAGGGGTACAATGACCTTTTGGGAGGGCAGGGCAGGACAACAGCGCAGCAAAAGGGTCGACAGGGGACAATGCCAAGTGTGGGGGGCAGGGCAGCGCCCATCACACATGGGTCAGACTGGCAAAATACTTTCTGCAGGGGCAAAACAGGAGAGGCCACAGTGTGGAGGGCACGCAGCAGCCAGGGGCAGCAGCTGAGGTCAAAACAGTGGCACAAGACACAGTGTGGGGGGCCGACAGGAGTCACACCAGCAGCATGAGGTCAGAGAGGGGCACAAGACTTCGCAGTGGAAAAATGTATTAGGCCACAGAGCAGCACAATGACTGAGAGCGGGGTCACGGCGGCACGCATGAGCAGGCATTTGGCACAATACAGAATGGAGGTGATGACAGGAGCAACGCGAGGTCAAGGTGGCACAATGACATTCTGGAGGGGCAAAACATACCGGCCGCAGAGTGGCACAATGAAAACAGTGGGGATGCACGGCAACACAACAGCAGCAGGCATGAGCACATGGGGCACAATGACAGAGGTTGAGGTGGGTGGCAAAACCGCCCCGGGTAAAGACGGTGGTAGGCGGGGAGAAACTATCAGAATTGTTGGCATCGGGCGGGTGGGGGCATCAGAATAGTGGCTGAGGCGGTATTTTTAAACCCCAAACTCGCCAAAGGGTTTGGGTTGTGGAAATCCGGCCGATCCACGCCTTTTTCATTTGACAAGGTCATCGTTCAATTTCCCTTTGACAAGCGGGTTCCCTTGGGGTAACGAGGCCCCCGCCGCACTAAACACCCGTCTGATGCCACACTCGGGCCGGGGCGGGAAGCTTCCCACTAAAACTCGGAAGTTGCGGCCACAAAACCATTTTTGGTTTCCCAGTAGCCCAGGGACTTCTAACTGGGTGGCGGTGCGCCCAAAGTAGCCCAACCTTTGGCAGGGAATGCTCCTTTTCCCTGCTGCTCGCTCGGGTGACTGCCCTCCTCACTGGGGGGGTAAGGGAAGCTGCTCATTAGTGACTCCAAAATTATTTTACTGCGGGAGTGGTATGCTCCAAAACCCCCCCCCCTTTCCCCCCAGCACCCGCGGCGTGTACGTGAGCGCTGGGGAACCCCCCGGTCAGACCTGTCAGGGGAGGGACGATGCCGCACATGGGGCAGCCCAACTGATTACGGAGGTTTTCCCATATATTTGAGTTTGTCTTCCTCTCAATGCTGGGAAAAAGGCTCCCATTTTGGACCGGTAGGAGGGCCAAATAGGGTGGAGAGCCAGCAGTCACCCCTCTCCCGGATGCTGCTATTCGGCTGTCATACCCAGGGCAAATAAGCATGCTGGGGGGACTCTGCAAAATGATCCGAGGGGTCCCTGCCCCTTTTTCCATGTATCTCCCACGGTGCTTGGGATCATCTCCCCTCGTTTCCTCTCCCCATCCCCCTCCTCCAGCTGCTCCTCCCTCCTCTCTTGTCACCTGGGTAGAAAATCCATCTTTTCACCAACAATGCTTCTCTCCAAAAAGTCTCCCCCTCCTCCTCCTCCATTCAGCCCCCACCGGATCATGTGGCCACGAGATGTAGTCGCCACATCTCCAGTCCCCGCCCGACAGATTTTTCAGCATCTGTTCCGGGACATGAAGCAGGGGAATTGAGTTATTCACCCCGAAAGCCCTGGGGACTGACAAATAACGTGGCCTCCTCGAATGGCCTAAACAAACGGGGGGGTTCACGCGACGCCAGGCTGACATAAAATTTAACAGGGGAAATTTTCTGTCTGCGGGATCATCAAAAAATCTTTAAATGGCCTTTCTCTGTTCATCAGTCGGTCCAACAGTGCGGGCGGGAATTCAGCGGGTGGAAACATCGCAATCGAGCGTGTTGGGGGACCCCGTTCGCCACTGCAACCAGGAGGGTTTTCCCCTGGTTTTTGTACGAATGGATAAATGCATGCACTTTTTCCTGGCCATTTTCAAAATTTTTCGAAGATCGGTGGAAATTTCAGGAACCTTTTTTCAACCAGATTGAACACGTGCCCAGCGGGCGAGGGACCCCCCCTCCCTGAAAGGGGGGGGACACCATTTTCCCCCCCATTGTCCGTCACCAGGGTTTTCCGATTTGCGTTGGCGCGGAGAAACCACAATCTTTTCTTGCTCATGACGGGGGCATTCCTCCCCCTGTGTGACTTTCGTTGGGCCAGGGCAAGCAGGTGTAGAATGCGTGAACCGCTTCCCTACACTTTTGGGTATGATGGAATACTTGTGGAGGCTGAGAGGGGTGGGGTGGGGAGGAGGAGGCGGACATTGGCGCAGAGCAGCATTTGACAAGGGAGGGAAAAAGGGGCGTCCCTGCCCAAATTTTGTTTGGGGTGCCGGGGCGGAAAGCACATTCACCCAGGGGGCCCGAAAGGCATGTAGGCCCTGACCGATTACAGCTCCAGCGCCCCGCGCTCCTTGTCCCTTTGGGAACAAACGATAAGCTCAAGGACTGACCCCTTTCTGTTCTACATATTAGAAGTGCGGTACTGTTTTTTGGAAAAATTTTTTCGGGGGAAACTCTCCCCCCTCGGCACAAGCCATTAGTTCTCGAATGGTGCGAGTCCCCCCTTTGGAAGGGGAGGGACTGCGTACCAAAACTTGGACGGGAGAGGGTCAGTCTGCCCCTTAGGATTTTGGGAAAAGCATACTGTTGTCTCTTTAAATCGCCTCCTTGAACGACGGGGTGGGCCATGAGTAGCGGGGAAAGGGAGCATGGGGACCGGGAGGGGGTTTAAAAAGAGAAACACCCTGCCTTCGAGAGGGGGTGGAGCCTTTGACTGGCTAAAAATGGCAGCGTGCCCGGGGCCCGCTGTTGCTGCGGGCAGGAGGACCACCACTCTAACCCAATTTTTCTCCCCCAGGCCACCGGAGGGTGACGCTGCAGTTTTACGCAGGCCGGGGCCCCAAACGTTGCTCCCGGGCCCAACCTTAAATTTTCTCCCCACAGATTCACATATACCCAATACCCTCCCCGGGTTTGTCTTGCAAAAACGCCACACCGCCAAAGTAGCGGGATTTTTCCGCCAACCCCCCCCAAATGAGTGACTACTGCGCCGCCGCCCTTTGCTGGGGGGCCCCTGTGGTATGTCTTGGACCCGCGAAGGGGTTTTCTCCCCCGTGGCGGTTTGGGGCTCCCACCCAAACTGCTGCCCCCCTGCTGACTCACGCCACACAACCCCCTTGGGCTGCCCCGCTGCCGACGGCAAGGGACGCCCTCTCCCCTGACGAGATAACCCCTTGCTTCACCCCCCCCCAAGTGGGGTCGGCTACATCATCTCATTTGTGTTTCATCGCAACTGCCCCTCATCACCGGTCTTGGTAAGCGAGGGACCTCTCACCACATCCCCTCCCTCCCAATCTCCACATCTTACTTTGCCGCCTACTGCAAGAAGCTGGGATTTTGGGGCCCCATTTCTTCGCCCCAATAGCTGCTACGCCCCCCCTAAAATTTTTCATCCTCGCTATATAGTGGCGCGACCCAGACCACATATAATCCCTGGCTGGGGGAAAACGGATGGGACGAGGCGGGCTGAGGACAGGTAGGGCCGCGACCCCCCCCGGGCCATGCCAATAAGTGTTTTTGTTGGGTTTCCCCACCGACTCTTGGCTGGGTTGTCAGATGTCACGGGGGAAAGGGGATGCCCTAGTCAACCAATCAAAAACCCCTTTGGGGGTTGTGAACAACCCGGCCCCGCAGTGAAAGCGGATTGTGGCCTCACCGAGTGACCCCTGCTGCGAGTCCCCCTTGCGTGCTGCACCGGGGCCCTTTCAAAAATGTTTGTGCCCTCCCACTCGCAGTTGCGGGCCTGCCCCCTTCTCGTCTGACATACTGTTTGTTCTAAAAGTACAGACACTGTTTGATGAAGCAATTGTTAAAATAAATAAACCCTTTTTTTGACCCCAAAATAAACCCAGTAACAAGCTTGGGTAACCCTTGGTATAAATTGCGCTCCAAAAATGGCCAGGAAAAATTTCTTTTATGTTCGTTTACAAAACTGTGGTTTTACTAAATTAAAAAACAAAAAACAGGGTTATTAACCTTCGCTTGTGAATTTTTCTACAAAAAAAATTTAAAATTTTCGGTTTGAAAAAGACGGTTTTTTTTTGTCAACAGCAGCAAAACAACGCTTTAAATTAACCCTGGAAAAATTGCGCAATAGAATTTAGCCCCCAAAACTAAGCTTTGTACGTGTTACAAAGGTGTATTTTCTAAAAGCCACACAAAAAAAGTTTAAAAATTTTAATTAACTTTTCTTTGAATTAGCTACCAAAAAAAAATTATAATTTTGGGGTTGAAAAAGACGGTTTTATTTTGTCAGCACCCAGCAAAACAACCTTAATTAAACCCCCGGATTAAAAGCGCAATGAAATTTAGCCCCCCACAAAAGTGCTTTGTAGCGGTTTTTCAATGGGTATTTTCTACCCACACAACAAGAGATAAAATTGTAATTAACCTTTTCTTTTGGAAATTGGCACCAAAAAAAAATATAATATTTGGGGTTTAAAAAGACGGTTTTTTTGTCGCACACAAAAACAACCTTTAAATTTCCCCTGGATGTAAATTGCGCAATAGAATTGAGCCCCCACAAACAGTACTTTGTAGGGTCAATGGTGTATTTTTCTACGCCCACAACAAGAGATAAAATTGTAATTAACCTTTGCTTTTGGGAAATTTGCTCCAAAAAAAATATATATATTTTGGCGTTGAAAAGAGGTTTATTTTTGCGCACACCCGAAACAACGCTTAAATTTAACCCCTGGAGTAATTGCCAATAGAATTGAGCCACCCCAAACTAGTACTTTTTAGCGTGTTACAATGGCTATTTTTTACGCCACACAACAAGAGATTAAATTGTAATTAACCTTTGCTTGGAATTAGGGACCAAAAAAAAATATTAAAATTGGCGGAAAAAGGGTTTATTTTGTCAGCACAGCAGCAAAACAACGCTTTTTAACCCGGGTTAAAATTGCGCAATAGAATTGAGCCACCCCCCCAAAAATTGTAGCTTTTTAGCGGTTACAAAGGCTATTTTCACGCCACACAAAAAGAATAAAATGTAAAACCTTTGTTTTGAATTAGGCTACCAAAAAAAAAATATAAATTTTGCGTTGAAAAAGACGGTTTATTTTTTTCAGCACAGCAGCAAAAAAAGCTTAAAAAACCCCTGGAGTAAAATTTCCAATTTAAAAGAGCCACCACAAAAAAAACTTTGTAGCGTGTTACATGGGTATTTTTTACGCCACACAACAAGAAAAAATTGAAATTAAACCTTTGCTTGTGAAATTTGGCTACCAAAAAAAATTTTATATTTGGCGTTGAAAAAAACGGTTTATTTTTTCAGCACACCCGCAAAACAACGCTTTAAATTTAAACCCCCGGAAAGTAAATTCGCAATAGAATTGACCACCACAAACAGAAATTTGTACGTGTTACAATGGCGATTTTCTACCCACACAACAAGAGTAAAATGTAATTAATTTGTTTTGAATTAGGCTACCAAAAAAAATATATATATTGACGTGAAAAAACGGTTTTTTTTTTGTCAGCACACCACAAAACAAACGCTTAATTAACCCCTGGATGTAAATTTCGAATAGAATTTACCACCCCCCAAACTAGTACTTTGTAGCGTGTTAAATGGTGTATTTTCTACCCACCAACAAAAATAAAAATTGTAATTAACCTTTGCTTGTGAATTAGGTACCAAAAAAAAATATATATTTGGGGTTGAAAAAACTGTTTTTTTTTTTCAGCACACCACCAAAACAAACCCTTTAAATTTAACCCCGGGGTAAATGCGCAATAAATTGACACCACAAACTAGTAGCTTTGTAGCGTGTTACAATGGCTTATTTTCTAAGCCACACTACAAGAGATAAAAATTGTAATTAACCTTTGCTTGTAATTAGGCTACCAAAAAAAATATATATTTGGGGTTTAAAAAGCGGTTTATTTTTGCAGCACACCCGCAAAACAACGCTTAATTAACCCCTGGATGTAAATTGCGCAATAGAATTGAGCACCAAAAATGAATGGTATTTGATTGTAAAAACGCGTTTCTTTTAAAAGAAACAAAAAAACTGGCTTTTAAACCCCCGGATATTGAATGTATTGCAGCGCAGTGGCGACACTGGGTTTCAATCCAATTCCCCAAAAAACAGAAATAGAAAATTCAGAGAAAAGTCTCTGGACAACTGAGACACCCCACAAAAATGTGTGTAAAAAACATTCTTCAGAAAGCGCTATCACCCGGCAGCACCTTCCCTGTCATTTCAGTGAGAGGAGTGTGAGCCCCCCCCGGGGGGGCCCTCGTTTAAAAGGGCGGTGACGTCCAGACCCCCGGTCCCCTTTATTGGCTTCATCTCTGAAGTCATGCAGGCTATCCCTTTTCCCCCAGAGTGCTTTGCCCCTGTAACCCAAGTGCCGCACCATTTTATCAATGAAAAACACCTTCGTTCCCGCGAATCACCCCAAAGTTCATTTCGTTTCGAACCCAATTTTTTTCCCGAAAAATTTTAAACAATTCACTTCGTTGAATCGATTTTCCCCCCCTTTTAAAAAGTATGTCATTGTTTAAACGATATCATTTTAGTTCTATCTGTTTCTAAAAACTTACTTAACACCCAAAAATGTAATTTTGCGATTTTTAAATCCACATAACACTGAAATATACCAGTGTGTTATTGTGATTATAATATAAAATATTATAATTTATATATATATATATTTTACACACTTTCCCCCTTTTTTTTTACATATATCTTGTGCCAGGCAACTAAATATTTATTTTGAAAATGGCGAGAACTAGAGGGGGCAAGCGAGCAAGGGCGGGGGTAGGAAATGGGAAGAGGATGAGACAAGGCACTCCTTTCAGTGCTCCCCCCAACACAAAAGCGAGCAATCGTCAGCACAAACCGTCGACTTTTCACGCTTGTCATTTTCCCGTGGTTTTCATTACGAACATCGTCACCATCTGTTCTCTCAATCATGGCCACAAATGCCCCTCAACATCATCATCATCCAACCTAAGCAAACAGGGCCAAATGTCCAATCCAAATACAGACCCTCAAATAATCCCAATTCTTTAATTTCATACAAATCCATAATTTGCAATTCTAAAGTGGACTTCACAAAATTTAAAACCAAATGTAGCATTTTGGATAAGAAAACTTAAGGGGAAACTACCTCTCACCCGACCTCCCCTTTTTCTGTCAATTTCGGATGTTTTTCCTGTGAACATGCCCCATCCTGCTTTTCTCTATAAACTTTGGGGCTTTCAAACCCCCCAAAATCTCCTACATCTCCTACTGTGACAAAAGCCTCTAAAAACCCCCAATTTTCCCCCTTTCAAATTGCCTTCTGCCGAATTCCTCTCGCCCCCTTTGTTTCACACTTGGGATTGATTTTTAAATAGTTTAGTATTTAAGTTCACCACTAGGTCATTTTATACCTGGTTTATTCAGCAATAAAACCATGAAGGGAAACCCTAAAGTGGGTATTCGAATTAATACCCAAATTGAAACCAGAAGTGAACCAGCAATACCTTAAGGTAACACTAAGGGGGACATGACGAAAATTGGGTATCTAGCCTTTTTAGGCGCATTAAATCAGTTAAAATGCGCCTGAAAGTCCAATACTTCTAAAAATTGGCGAGGGAAACCTTCAGATTACTAAATTCGCCTAAAATGGCACATCAAAAAAGGGGCCCTTTCATCAAAGGGGGGGGCATTGTACAAAAAAAAAGGGGTCATACAGAAAAAGGGGGGATTTTTCAAAAAAGGGGCCGAAACAAAAAAAAAGGGGGCATTGCAAAAACACGGGCCCTAAACATATCATTGGTTGTTTATGGGTTTTTTTTTTATCGAGGGATTCCCACGGGGGGGCATAACATATGTAAGGCCCTCAATATGCGCATTTCGCGACGGGGGCGCACAGTGACCCCAATTTTGGCGCATTACAAAGTGTCGTTCCCGGGGTTTAAAGGCCTTGTTTTGGTTTCACAGTCCATTTACAAAAAGAATAGGCTTAAAAAGGGGTTTGCCGCAAAAAAAGCAAAAAACTAGCGTTTGGCGTTTTTTTTGGGGAAAGCGCCCTAAGTTATTCGCTTTATACCAAACCATCCCCCCAATATACAACCTAAGCCCCCTTTTTAACTGCCCCTCTTTTCCCCAAACCCTTGTCTACCCCACACATCCCACGGCAATGGTTCCATTCTCCCCATCTACCTACCCTCAACCGCCTCTATCTTTTCCCCCTTTCCAAAGAATTTTCACAAAAAACCCCACAACCCCCTTTTGCTCTTTCCCATCACACCTCCCACACTTTTCCCCCCGCTTCTTGCTGCTGGATATATTCCCAATCCCGGGGCCCCCCCCACACAGTCCCCCTGTTGTTTCACCGTCTCTACGACCCAAAAGCACAAACTCCTGTAACCCCTTAAACCTAAACCCCCTTCCCCCCCCCCCCACTACACCTACCCCCTATCGGAGCTCTCTGGAATGCACGTTCTGTGTCAACAAGTTCCCTTCATCCACAACCTTTTTATCTCATGAAAACCCATCCTTTCCTTTTAAAAAACCTGGCTGACCTTCGCAAACTTCCCCCGCTGCACCTTTTTTCGGGGGGCTTTATTTACCCACACCCCCCCCCTGCAGTAAACATGGGGGAGGGGTCGCTTTTCTGTCAGAAAATCTCCCTTTGCCCCATTTTATCTTCCTCCCCCACCTCTTTTTTGGTGCACTCGCCGCATCTAATCTCCCTCCAAAAAACAATGGGGTGTTGTTACCGACCCCCCCGGCATTGCCACCACATCCTTGACAACTTTGATTCCTGGCTCCCCCACTTTCTATCCACTGACATCCCCACTATTATCATAGGAGACTTCAACATCCCAATCGATACACCCCACTCCACAACTAACAAACTCCTGTCACTCTCCTCTTCCTTCAGCCTCTCCCAGTGGATCTCTGGAGCCACTCATAAAGATGGACACACACTGGACCTCCTCTTCACTTGCCTCTGCCCTCTATCTAACCCTTCAGTCTCTCCTTTACCCATCTCTGACCACAACCTGCTTACCTACTCCACAATTTCCACCCCCCTGCCTCCCCCTGCCCCAAGTCTATTGCTCCCCTGCAGAAACCTACAACACCTTAACCCTCGTACTCTCTCCGACTCTCTTGCTCTCCTCTCTACCATCTTCTCATTTGCTGACCCAGAGGCAGCCACCACTTTCTACAACAACACAATCACTTCCACTCTTGACGCGGTCGTCCCTCTCTCACACACCACAGAACTCGCAAAATCAACAGACAACCCTGGCACACAGACTCCACCAAACAGCAGAGGCGAGCTTCCAGAACTGCGGAACGCCGCTGGAAGAAAACCCAGTCCACTGAGGACCTCTCCTCATACAAACAATCATTACATACGTCTCTCCTCTCAGCAGATGACTTCGCCATTCACTTCCTAAATAAGATCAATCTCATCAGACAAAGCTTCACCACGCAATCCAACCTCACGACCTGTAATCTCGACCCACTGTCATCTCACCTTATCCCTAACCGTAGCTCTGTTATCATCCCAGCCCTCCCCATCTCTTCATCCTATCATTAACCTCTGATACCTTTCCTTCTTCTTTTAAGCACGCAGTCATTATACCCATCCTTAAGAAACCATCTCTTGACCCCTCCTGTCTGTCGAACTATCACCCCATCTCACTGTTTCCATTCACCTCTAAACTCCTTGAACTGCATGTCTATCTGCAACTATCCTCTCATCCCTCTACTAACTCTCTACTTGACCCACTGCAATCGGGCTTCCGACCATACCCCTCTACAGAAACCGCTCTAACCAAAGTCACCAACGACCTATTAACTGCAAAAGCCTCACGCCACTACTCTGTGCTCTTTCTCTTAGACATGTCCTCAGCCTTTGACACTGTCAGCCATTCACTCCTCCTACACATCCTCTCCTCCCTCGGCATCATGTACTTGGCTCTTTCCTGGATCTCCTCGTACCTCACCAATAGAACATTCAGCATCTCTCACTCTTGAACCACCTCCTCCTCCCACTCCCTCTCCATTCCCCAAGGGGACTGTCCTGGGCCCACTAATCTTTTCTATCTACACTCTTCGTCTGGGTCAGCTATTAGCATCACATGGCTTTCAATAGCACCTGTATGCTGACGATACCCAACTCTACATCTCTGGCCCAGATGTTACCTCTCTGCTCTCCCGGATAGCACACTGTCTTTCATCCATATCCTCCTTCCTCTCCTCCCTTATCCTTAAACTAAACATGCAGAAAACTGAATTGATCATGTTCCCTCAGTCCACTCCATCCCCCCACCTGATCTCTCTATCACCGTCAATGGCTACACTATCTCACCGCTGCCTTTGTATAACCTTTGACTCCAATCTACCCTTCAAACCGCACATCCAAACCCTCACTTCTGCCTGCTGCCTCCACCTGAAAAATATCTCCTGTATCTGCTCATTCCTTAACTTTGGAAGCACAAAAGTGCTTGTCCACGCCCTCGTCATCTCCCGCTTAGACTATTGCAACATCCTTCTCTGTGGCCTCCCATCTAGCACCCTCGCTCCCCTCCAATCTATCCTTAACTCTACTGCCCATCTGATTCACCTCTCTCCTCACCACTCCTCTGCCTCTCCACTTTGCCAATCCCTTCACTGGCTTCCTATGGGCAAGAATCTAGTTCAAGTTAGTAACCATGACCTATAAGGCTCTCCATAACCTCTTCCCTCCATACATCTCTGCCTTAATCTCCAGATATCTCCCCTCACGCACTATCCACTCCTCACAGGAACTTCTTCTCTACTCTTCTCTTATCAGCTCCTCCCATATCCGCCTCCAAGTCTTCTCCCATGCTTCCCCCACACTCTGAAACTCATTGTCCCAACACATCAGACTCACCCCCACTCTCACTTGCCTCAAAAGCAACCTGAAAACCCATCTCTTCAGGATTGCCTATAACCAACAATAACCTCTTTGCCACTACTCCACCACACAAATATGTCTGCCCCTCACCTTCTGTCTCTTCCCACCTTCCTCGTAGAGTGTAAGCGCTCACGGACAGGGACCTCTCTCCTTCGGTAGCAGTTGTTAGTTATTAACTTGTCACCTCTGTACTTGTTTGACCTGTTATGTATGCAACACGACTGTACAGCGCTCTGGAACCAAGGGCGCTCTAAAATAAATAATAATAATAATAATATTCTGAAGAGCTCTTTGATCATGCAATGCGGTTGGGGTCAGAAGGCATTCCAGAAGATCAAGAGGCCAAAGAGGATGATTTTGTCAGCTCTGACGCCCAATTGCTGATGCCCTCAGAGGAGAAGAAGGCAGTGCCTGTGGCTTTTAGCCCGCAGCTTGAGGATGTAGACTGTCAGGAAGAGGAAGTCACCTGTGATGATGATGACATTGCAGATCCAGCTGGCAAGCGCATCATCTGTGGAAGAGGAGGATGATGGGATAGTGTCAGTGCGGGTCCGGCCTCAGAAAGGGAGAGGGCTGTCTCACAAGTCCGCTATCATTATTCTGCCAGCCCTGGTCAGTGGTGGCAGCGGGAATATCGGTACTAGGTTTTTATGGTCGAAGAGGTCCAGGACCTGTGAAGCCTTATAGCACAGCAAGGAGCTTGTGGAGTCAGCCTGGAGATGAAGGCTCTGCAGACACATAACACTGCAGTAGGCTGCAGAGCTGTCCAGACAACCTTCTGCTTCCCTGCCTCACACACAATGATGATGTCACAGGTCTTCAGTGAGGAGAGACACGCCTCCTGGAAGGAGAGACACGCCTCCTGGGAGGAGAGACACAGCTGCTGACAGGAGAGACACGCCTCTGGATTTTGAATTCTATCTCACAGAACCAGCTCAAGAGCACAAACAGTTCAAACGATAACACCCCTTTAATCGAACCTCGAACTGAACACCACTACTGTTCAAAGTTCTCAAACATTTTACTGTTCACTCATCACTATTAGGATTACCAACATTATTTATATTTGCGAAATGTCAGAATAATGAGAGAGAGAATTTTGTAAGTCATTGTTATTACATTCTGTAAAGTCAAAAGTTTACTTACATTTCATTATTATTTGGTAGCATTGCCCTTAATCTATATGGCTTGGGTCACATATTTTGGATATCCTTCCACAAGCTTCTCACAATACAGATGGAGCAGGGCTAAAAAGTACAGATAATGCACTGTGATATCACGGCACATAGTGTTATCTCTACTTACTCAATGCTTTTCAATGGCCTTTGTTTACAAATGAGAGCAGATAACACAAAAAGCCGTGATATCATGGTCAAGCTAAACTCTGCTACATCTGTAGCTTGTAGGAATTTTTGCCCATTCCTCCTAACAGAACTGGTGTAACTGAGCCATGTTTATAGGTTGCCATGCTCGCACCTGCCTTTTCAATTTTTCTTATAATTTTCAATAGGATTGAGATCAGGGCTTTGTGATGGCTACTCAAAAATATTGACTTGGTTATCCTTTAGCTGCTTTGTAACCAGTTTAGCAGTGTGTTTTGGGTCATTGCCCATTTGGAAGACCAATTTCCACCCAAGCTTTAACTTCCTTGATGATGCCTTTAGATGTTTCTACCGTATAGCAAGGTAATCTTCTTTTCTCATGATGCCATCTATTTTGTAAAGTGCCCCAGTCCCTTCTGCAGCAAATCAACTCCATAACATGATGCTGCCACACCCGACCCCACACTGTGTTTCACAGTTATATTGATGTTCTCAGGCTTCCAAGCTTCTCCCTTTTTCCTCCAAATGTAATGTTGATCATTTTAGCCAAACAGTTCAATTTTAGTTTCGTTAGACCACAGGACAAGTCTCCAAAAATGTAGTTTTGACCTCTGATTTATTGCAATAGGCAACAAAGTGAATTTGGAAGGGAAAGCCAGGGACAGATTAGGGCGTCCCTTACACCTTAAGGGCTTGTTCACACGACATTTTTGTGATCCGTTTTACGGATCCGTTTTAAATTGCAGTTTGATAGGTTGATTTAAATAAAGCATTGAAAAAACAGATCCAAAAAACGGATCCGTAAAACACATCCAATACGCATCCAAAAAGGATCAGCTGTTGCGATTTCTGGATCCGCTTTTTGGATGCAGTTTGCATCCAGTTTTCGCAGGTTAAAAACGGATCCGTAAAACACATCCAAAACGGATCCAAAACGTCGTGTGAACAAGCCCTAATAGCTATTTAGCCTCGGTGTCTTACCCTTCTGATTTTCCTACCTACCCTACCTAACTACACTGTTGGGTAGTCGCCCCAAGAAGGGTGCCCACACTCCAGGTGGCTGACCCTAATAGGTTCTATTCTATCCTAACAAATAAAAAAAAATACTAGACCAACAATGCTCAAAGTCCATGCTTTTGCGAACACAATATCCCCACCCGACACGTTTTCCCATGTACTTCACCACGTTTCATCAAGACATTGGAGTAACTTAAGTTTGTAGACCACAAAATGGATGGACAAAGATAATTCCGCCCTGAATGATGATGAACGCCCTTTTCCAAAGGTGTGGAGATGTTGACGTTCTTATTCAATGTAATGTTATCTCATAATATAAAATTCAGCAATGCTATTTTAGAAAGAAAGGAAAAAGTAACTTCAAGCCATAAGTTTTT